>LBNU01008703.1:75327-104318 GCA_014162995.1 Artemisia annua | reverse complement strand
TTTAACTATTTATATAAACTGATGCTTTTAACCACATGCCTTAAATTCCCAAATCACGTAACATAAGTTAAAAACATGAAACAGTCTATATTCAACTAAGAAGAAGCAAAAAGGAAGATGAAAGCAAATAAAAAACATAACATTCAATAACTACTTGTAAGCGTTTAGTAAAAAATAAGTATACAAGCATTTAATTGTATCGAATACCTACTTAATAATGACTAACCACAAAGATGACTGAACCTTGAAATTTAGAGATTTATTTTGGTTTTGACTTTGCAACAGAAAAGGATGTAGCGTGAGTTGAGGGGGGCTGGTTACACAACACACACATATTATGGGCTATTGGGCTCAATAAACACAAGATAATTGGATTAATTGAGGGGGGCCTAGCACCCACTAGTCACCCCCCACCCTCAGCCTCAGATTACTAGTAGTAAAACACATGAACCTACACAAACGATGCTCTTAAAGACACTTTACAACCGAAAACAAATTACAAAACTAAACCTCACTCTTCACCTACAAATTCTTCGGCATATACCCAAACTAATCTTTTAGATTATAATTATTATAGCACCTTTTTTTTTTTTTTCCTTAGTAAAAAGTTTCGGGTAAATATTTTTTAGTTATAGGTAAATACGCCAAAAGTTAAACGCGAAACTCATTTTAACAATTTTAGGGGGGTGTTTGTTTAAGCTTATATGTAGGTTATGAGCTTATTTGTTCTTCGGCTTATACTACATAAGCCTTAATTTTTTGGCTTATTTTGAGACATGTGGGCTTATATAAGTTTATTATGATATGATAAACTCATATAAGCCCATAGGTCTCAAAATAAGCCAGACAATTGAGGCTTATATAATATAAGCTGAAATCAAATAAGTTCATAATCCCACATATAAGCTTAAACAAACACCCCCTTACTTGAAATTTTATAGTATACATTAACATTTAAATGGTATGGCTTATTTTTCCCCTTTTCTGCTTATCCAAACAGTTTCTCCTACGCTTATATTCAGCAGATAAGCAGCTACTAATCTTAATTTCATATCAAATAAATCCAAACAGGCAAAAACTTTCTCAAAAACTACTTATATTTCAGCACAAAAAATAAGCAAACCCCAAACACTTTTATCACAATTAATCCCATAAAAAATTTAACCCCAACAGTAAAAAAAAATTACAATTTTTCCCCACAAAATATCAAGTAAAAAAATCTATAAACACCCAAAAGATAAAAAATAAAAAATAAACCCACAACTTATTCGATCTAAGCTCATAATTAACAATTTTATACAAAAAGAAAAACAGTAAAAAAATTATATAATTCACTAAAACTGAAAACCCAGATACCTTGAGTTAAAAAGTTCCTGTTGACCGTCGCCGTGAAATGAGTTTCCGGCTGTTTGTTTACTAGTCTGAAATATGGAAGAGAATGGTGAGGGTAGATATGGAATTAAATGTCTAGTTTTCATTTTGTTTTGCTTTTGGGGCTTCTATTTTCATAAAATAGCAAGTATTTCCCTTGGAGTTTTATAGATTGTTGGCCGAAATTAGCTGAAGCTAGAGTTGGACGGTAGCTAGGGTGTTAGTCGGGTTGGTTTAGTCGGATTCGGGTCAAGTCAGGTTGAGGCTAAAAATATTATATCCGTACTCGATCCTGTTTAGGTATCGGGTTAGTTGGGTGTGGGTCAATTCGGATCGGGTCCATTCGGGATCGGGTCAACTCGAATATGAGTAAAATTATTAAAAAATTTCCCAGTTCTATAATTTTTCACAGATAAGTTATAAAAGAATTTTTTTTTTTAAAGAAAAAAAAATCTTGCTCGGGTCAATCGTGTTGACCCGAACCGGAGTTAGGCAAACATATTTAACCCGACACCCGACCCTATTTAGCATTTGGGTTGACCCGAATACCCCAACCCAAATAAGCTTATTTGAGTTCGTTTTGGGGTTTGATTTGGGTCAAGTCGGCTTTTTTAACACGCCTAACTGTAGCTGGAGTTGTTGTTTATATTAGAACCTGAAACTGCTATAGTATTTATTTTTATAAAGGTGTTTTATATTAAATCTTGTTTTATATTTTTATTAAGATTTTAATAAGAGATACCTACACTCTCGGCAGTGTGCCCATTCATGTATATTATAAACTTGGTAAGACCGTGTCATTTGCAGGCGCGATGAATTTGTTTGTGAAGTAAAATGCCAGTGACAATAAAACAATAGAATGGGGGCCTCTAGGAGATCGTAGTTTTGAGAAATCAAATGAAATAACAAAACAAGTAAATAAATGACAAATTATTAAGTCGAAGATGTAATTAATAAGAGGAAAGAAATGTTCACCTAGTTAATCCTCTAATAATGCTAATGACATATTTTAATCAGTATCTAAATTGGTGACTCCTAGGTAGTATAAATATAGTCTTGGTTGCTATAATCTATGCATATGCCCAAAAACATTCTAACTCGACTGCTCGTAGATGTTATCTAGTTATAGCTCGTTCATTAAGACCGAAAACTAACTCTTGTGATTTGCTTTTGATGCTAGTTAATTACTATCAATACGTTAGGCCTAGTACACACATAGACGCAAGGATCATTCAGCAAACACAATAATTATCCAATCAAATAACTAATACTCCGTAAAACAATAAATGATATCATTAACTAAATAATAAATAGAATCGTAACTAGGCAAACACTTAAAGTGTTTAGCCAACAATCTCAGTCATAATAATAAAAGAAGTAATAAACGAAAGAATTCATTATGAACACAATAAGCAAACCGATTTATTCAGTTGTTTATGTTGAATGGATCTTGAACTTGGATTATTGCAGTTTCAAAAGTGGGTGGAATGACCTCTGGGAAACTCCCTTTTTCAAAGATAATGAAAAGTTTTAACTTAAAATCGTTGTTAGGTTTGCATTTATAAGTTTGTGTGTCAAACAAACCTTATTTAAAAAGTTCAAATTCTTATAAGCTCATATTTTGACACACACCTTAATTCTAATTTTTATGTGAAAGTAAATTGAATGAACAAATTCTAACACGTCCTAACTCTTAGCAAAAATATCCAATTTGAGAATACACATAATTTTAAGATGTACAACTATTAAACTATTTACCAATCAAGTATGAAAGTCGACATTTATTTTTAAACACTCAAAACATGTAAACACTTAAAATTGGGATGAAAGAAATTACCTATTTTTATTTGTTGATGGTATGAAAGTCGACATGTATTTATACACACTCAAAACATGTAAACACTTAAAACTAGGATGAAAGAAGTTAACTATTTTTATTTGTTGATGGTATGAAAGTCGAAATTTATTTTTAGACACTCAAAACATGTAAACACTTAAAACTTGGATGAAAGAAATTAACTATTTTATTTTTTGATGGCAGTGTCATCGAACCGATTGCAGTTGATCTAGTGTCAAGCTCGTTCTTCACTCGATTATAAAATTCCAACTTCAAATCCTAATCAAGCATTTCCTATAAAACCCCAACTACGAGCTTACTTGATCAACTGAAACTTGTGAACTTGGCTTGACATATGTTGATTAGTGATTTGAAGAAAATTAAGAGGAAAATAATCAAGTTATGTAATAGTCGAGCCTAAAAATTTAGGAATTGAGGTCAAATATGTGAAATTATAAACTAATATTATGGATACTCATATACCACAAGGGTGAAAATATAAAGTTACATCAGTTTAATGATTTGCGAGTGCCTAGTATTTTGATGCCCGAGTCTGACCCGAAAAGCAACTCGAGTAGCTCGACTACCCAAGTATAGCTCGAGCTCAAGCTAGACTTGGGTAAATTCAATTCAATTTTGAGTATTGCTTTGAATGAATCACGAGTGGCTACGGATTCACTAAATATGGGTTCTTGGTAATTGAGTATATATAAAAAAAAAAGGAACCAAGTTGTAACCAAAATTTTGATATGCATCACTTGAACAATTAAAAGTGGACACGATGTTACTATTTAAACTTTAGGCTCCCAAACACATAAACCTCAAAATTCAATGTCTGTTTTGTAATATTATGAGGTCAATGAAAATCAGCCATGAATATTTTCAAAACTATAGAGCGGGAACTAAAAACCCAATTTTCACATCGGGCCGTACGTTTCATTAACTAACCCTCATTAACTAACCCTCATTTGACGATCAATAATCATTCAGGTGTTAACTAGTAGCAACCAAAGTTGGTGCCACACTATCACTTTATATGTGTTTTGTTAAGAACAGTTCTAAAAATTATTGTTAATAACTCAAGTTTTAGTAAACAAAATTTTCATTTTATTAATTTTATTATACATTTATACATACAGCAAAAATATAAAAAAAACATTTTGTTATTCATTACAAATTATAACCTCGTCCCTTAAAGTTACCTCAATAGTATTCCATCTTTTTACATTCACACATCAAAATACACTCTCATTTATCACTAAAGCCAAAACACCTTTTTTCAGACCCATCATACCCAATTTAAAACACAAACTACATAATAATAATAATAATAATAATAATAATAATAATAATAATAATAATAATAATAATAATAATAATAATAATAATAATAATAATAATAATAATCTAACTAAATTAACAAATAAATAAATAAATAAAAGTGAAGAGTGGCGTACGCCACTAGTTTGGCTTGGGCTTTGGCTCAAGGAGGTGCCGGTATGGTGGCATCGCTTTGGCTCAAGCCAAAAGCTTTCCACGTGTGTTTGCGCCTCATTAGGGTTACCACAACTAAGGCTCTAACTAGATATATATAGATAAACTGAATTATATTACAGGAAATGATGTTGTGGCACCAGTGGCTCGCCATTTTGACATGGCACACCAAACGGCGCCGCCGTTTGCTCGCTACCACACCAGAGGAAGGCTGCGCCATTTCAAACGTGATTGAACTCAAGTTCGCTAATTGAAGAAAACCCCGTTTTTTTTTTTTTCTTTTTTTTTTCTTCTGGGTTTGAGTTGTATTTGTATTCGGTGTGTGTGCATGCCGGCAAGGTGTTTTGTTGTGTGGTGAAGAAGAAGATGAAGTTGTATAATAAATATGTTTAACTAACTATTTATGCTCACATTTCTCAAACTTAAAAGTTTGCAAATCTAATACTGGGCTTAATGGGCTTAGTAATTATTGATGAATGTGGGCTTTTGCAATAATAGTTAAAGTATTTCACATGTCCGGTTATAAACATTCAAGTGTTTATAAGCGACCAATTTTTAGATTTTGGTTTTTAGTCATTGCTCGTAAATAATTATTTCATGTCTTTTATATATGGGACTTTCATATTTTTATTTTGTATTTTTTTAAATGTCATTGGTAATTTTATTTAATAAATGAAAATTTAGTTTGTTTGAAAAATAAAAAATAAAATAAAATGGCGGGCCCAAAAACTAGCAAATGGCATGTAAACGGCTTGAGTTATTACAAAGAGAGTATTTTTGATGTGTGAATGTGAATTGTAAAATGATGAAGTGGCGCTGATTTGACAAAACGGCATGCCACCGTACCCCTTTGCTCTAAGAAGCATATAATCTAGCTAAATAAAAATTTGAAGGTCTTTGTTATTATAACGACTCTTTAATTTTTAGCCACATGTTACTCCGAACTTTTATATTTTGTTATATCAAGATGGTTATAGAACACTTTATACTAGTTATAAGTCTCATGCATGCACGGGATTTAGAAATGAATAAATTTAGTTTAAATATTATTATTCGCGTTTAAAAAAAAAAGAAAAAAAAAATAGCATATATCAGTTTGTTTGTTTTATGTAATCTATTCCACTTGAATGCGCGTTTGAGTTATTTTTTAACGTTGGTTATGAACTTCGGTTAAAAAAGGCTCCCGAAAACTATTGTTACATGTTGAAAAGGTAAGTTCGGTTTGGCTCGGTTTGTTCCTAGAACCAAAATAAAACCGAAGTAGCTTGGGTTTATTTCGTTGAAAATTGTGAGTCTATTGTATTCGCTCTGCATTGTCCCGTTTTGTTGAAACCGGAGGTTGTATGCAAGACATTAATATTGAGTGACTTTTCTGCCCGTTTGACCCATTCCTGTTTTATGCTAAATCCTCTGTTTAATCTATTTCAGATAATAAACGACACCAATTGACCCATTCATAACTCATAAGTAAATGGGTCAAATGTCCATCCCCTAGTGCCTCTTATATTTTTTTTTGCAAATTGTACTAGTAATATATTCTAGTTGCATCTAATAATCAGTATCCTTGTTATAGAGCTTTGTGCACTTAAATTTCAGACGGGTTATTATAGCCTACTGCACATAACTTTTATTCTGTTAATAAGATTCGACAAGCAGGCTTTGAACTAGTTTACAAGGTTTTGCATTATCTCTTGGAAAACATTTTTTTTTCACATTATTACNTTTGTCACTACTTTGTTACTGAAATAGCTATGATAATTTAATCTTGTCGGGCTTATGGATGTTGTATTGAAGAAAATGGGTTGCTACTGGTATATGAATACTCTAGTGTGTAGCAGAAGATATGCATGGGCATAGCAAATGGATTATTGATCTTCTGACTCTTTCCTTTTCTCACTTGTATGCCACATATCATTCTCTAGAGCATGCTCTAGACTAAGTAAACTAATAAATAACCAAGCTTAAATTCATTGAATAGAATTTTACCCCAAGCCTTTGAAACAATCATAAAGGCCGGCATAAGTTAAAACTATGCACAATCTCGACAGTGATCGAAAGACAAATATTGAAACAAAAGGCCGGGACTAGAAATTAATATAATCTGTTCACGGTAAAACATCTCTACACACAGATACTACTTTTTGCTAGAGAAACGTATGGCATGATAAGAGAACTAAAACTTGTTCAAACTACTCAAGGATACCGGATTTACATGACCGCACGTAGTAATAGAGGAAAGCCATGCTAGCTAGACATAGTAGTCTGGAATACACCCCCACTTGCCGACAGTGCAGGGCCGTCCCATGAATTTATGAAATTTTTGAGGGCCCTGGACGAAATTAAATAATGAGGCACTTCGATAAGGAATGCTATATATAGAATGTCACAATTTATAAGATATAATGCAATTAGTTAGCTAAACGTTCTAACATATTCCTCATTTAAGATATTTTCTCATCTAAATACATTTTTCTTTATGAAACATATGCATACACATGCATATAATTATTAATGGGACAACTTTTGAGGCCCTTAAAAATTTTGGGGCCCTGTGCGGTCGCTCACCTTGCACACCCTCAAAGCCGGCCCTGTGNNNAAAAAAAAAAAAAAAAAAAAAAAAAAAAAAAAAAACTTTTATTTGCAGGAAGTACTCTCAGAATGTTCTAAGACCGCTGTTAAGCAACTTTACACCAGTTCAAAGCATTGTGAATTTGTCACTACTTTGTTACTGAAATAGCTATGATAATTTAATCTTGTCGGGCTTATGGATGTTGTATTGAAGAAATTGGGTTGCTACTGGTATATGAATACTCTAGTGTGTAGCAGAAGATATGCATGGGCATAGCAAATGGATTATTGATCTTCTGACTCTTTCCTTTTCTCACTTGTATGCCACATATCATTCTCTAGAGCATGCTCTAGACTAAGTAAACAAATAAATAACCAAGCTTAAATTCATTGAATAGAATTTTACCCCAAGCCTTTGAAACAATCATAAAGGCCGGCATAAGTTAAAACTATGCACAATCTCGACAGTGATCGAAAGACAAATATTGAAACAAAAGGCCGGGACTAGAAATTAATATAATCTGTTCTCGGTAAAACATCTGTACACACAGATACTACTTTTTGCTAGAGAAACGTATGGCATGATAAGAGAATTAAAACTTGTTCAAACTACTCAAGGATACCGGATTTACATGACCGCACGTAGTAATAGAGAGGAAAGCCATGCTAGCTAGACATAGTAGTCTGGAATACACCCCCACTTGCCGACAGTGGCCCGGTCGCTGCAAGAAAAGGGCAGAAAAACATATAAAAGATTAGAACCGAGAGAAAAGTAAAAGAAAACGATGATGCCAAGAAAACCATAATATGAGTATTCACGGAAAAATGACAACAAGCATACTATTTCCAGTCTCTTGGCAAGCTGTCTGGGTCCATGGCTGCCATCTTGTGAACAGAAGCCTCACGGCCTTCCAGCTGTAACTGGTAACGGAAGTCGTCCTTGTGAGTCTCAGCAAGTTCAATGCAAACAATTACCTTCTGAAGGAGATCATAAAGAAGGGGTGGAACTAGAGGTTCAAGCCCTATCATCAAATAAAAAGAAACATCAACTTGCTGACTTATTATGTGTGAAAAAACAGCAACAGTAAGTGGCAGGGCAGAGGCTTACTACGTTGTTCAAGTTTGAGGACAGTTTTAGCAAGGTCCTGTATTCATGAGAATCAGCAAGTGATCGAAACAAAAGAATGAGAATGATAAAATAATGCAGAAATTACAGCAAAACCTTGGGGGTCTGTGTTGGCGGCTTGAGAGATAATAAACCTCGTAATCGCTTAATTTTGGATGGCCTAATAGACATCTTGGAAAACTTGTCCTCGAGCTGAATGAAACCACGGATTACAAAGTGCAAAAAACAACAATAAGTATGTGATGTGGTAATTATATTAGTTTTTGGCTAATATTATTATGTCTCATGACAAGATATAAATCGATCTTACATCCTGATGCTGCTTATACGAGCAGGAGATCTTCTTGTTCTTGTTGCTCTTGTTTCGCCTATGGTTTCGCTTTCTGTTCGTTCACCAAAATTGGCAAATCACAATTGTTATTTTATGTTAGCACAAAATCAATCAAACATAATATGATATTACATACCTGCGAGCCATCTCGACGTACTCTAATTTTGCAAATTATGCCGACTACAAGAACTGATTTTCTTTTGCTACACACTATGTAATATCATATTATGTATCAAAAATTTCTTTCGGTGTAATAATATGATATTCGAATACTCTATACACAACTTATATATTGTATCAAAAATTTCTTTCGGTGTGTATCGATTAGGGAAGGATACCAACTATCAACACCACAAATTAAGTCATCATTAATTGAATATTATTCTCCATTTAATCAGTCAATCAAGATGATTGCCTCTGCATAATTCTCTCCTAGAATCAAGGCTTTGTAATTATTTTGTAACCATTGTATTTATTACTGTATCACTATATATTGTATTGTAAACAATGAGAAATGTAATTCCAATTCAATTCATATTCATATACTCTATATGGTATCAAGAGCCTAAAAGCTCCCTTGAGCCATCATCGATCCAAACCTGCCCGACAATTTTTGTCCGACTTCACCCACCATGGCACAATCAATCGTCCAAATTACTGCCGCCACACACTTCCCCATCAAACTCACTTCCCAAAACTTTCCCTCATGGCGCACCCAAGTTTCCGCTACCCTCATTGGTCTTGAACTCGATCACCACATCATTGGTCCCGAAAATGTTCCTGCCGAAACCATTCCGAATGGCGAAACCATTCCGAATGGCCAAACCACCAAACCCAATCCAGAATACATCCATTGGTTTCGTCAAGATCAAATGATCATAAGTGCCCTTCTTGGTAGTTGCTCCGACCAAATCCAACCTATTGTCTCATCGGCCAAAACAGCCTGCAAAGCTTGGGAACTCTTAAACTCAAGCTATGCGAGTCGCTCACGCTCTCGCATCATTTCTCTCAAATCCCGGTTGGCCAAAAACCCAAAAGGAAATCGTTCTATTTCTGATTACTTACATGAAATGAAATCTATTTTTGACGAACTTGCTATTGCTCAAAGTCCTATGTCCGAGGAAGATCTTGTTGTTCATATTATGAACCAACTAGGCGATGATTACTCCAACTTGGTTGCCTCCTTTCGAACCCGTGACACCACAATTTCCTTTGCCGACCTCTTTGAAAAACTCCTAGACCATGAACGCACCCTAAAAGACACTCTCTCCTATCCCATAGAGATATTCGTGTAACCCAGGCATAGGGTCGAATAGTTTCTATTGGAAAGTGATACCACGATTTCAAGTGAATATCCGGTACTCATTGATTATCTTTACCCTGTTCTGGAACACAGTAACACATAATAACCAACAATTTTGCTATTATCCCTTCTGTCCCCATTAACCACATCCACATATCTACGTTCATCCATTCTCCTACTACGACCTATCTCTTCGTTCCAGTTATTGTTTGTCCTCCCTTGATTTCTACTTTCCCCCCCACTGTTGTATTTCTTTTCGCCACCTCCAGGATTTTTCCTATCGAAGGCTATGAACACCTTCAAGAATGTTTCTCCAAATTTGATTTCCCGCAATCTTCTTAGTAGATCATCCACGTCTTCAACTAGCTTGAATCGAACAAAACTGTATCGCTTCCCATTCCGCAAACGTTTCTGTACCATGTACATATCAAACACTGTACCATATTTCTTGAACAACATCCATAGATTCCCCATCCCCCATTCGTTTGGAAAATTGAAAACCATAAACGATACCGCAGAGTTACGTTTTCCACCGATATAATTGGTTCCTAGTCGCTTACCATTGTATTCCCCTCTATTTCCTATGTGCCTTACTCTCTTAATCTCACTATCTCTCGATTGGTATTTCTCACGCCACTCTCTCACCGGAAAGTTACTAGCCCCTACTTTCTCTCTCACATAGTACATTTTTTCCCTGTTATATTAGTATTTTATGTTGGTTTCAGATATCAAGTCGGTGTGCGGCCGTGCGGGGGCCGGGGAACAACTTAATGAGAAAAAAACAAACTTGTTGGTTTGAACTTTGAACGGAGTTTAAATTAAACGATTTGCATCTATTATAGTCATAGTTTTTTGATTTGGTTGATTTTAAGTTTTTTGGAATTTTGTATATTTCGCTGAAATATGATAATAAAACCCAGATTTGTCGCCAGAATATGAGCACAGTCGAGAATGAAAATGATGTTTTAGAGGTGAAGATATATAGCATGAGAATCAATTCATTTGACGATTCTTAGCTTTCCTTTCCAACCTACCAAACAACCTAGTAACGATTTAAATAATGAATTATGTCATAGGCGAAGTTCCATTTTCTGCGTCACAGTCTTAAACAAATGAATATATACCCCTTTTCATTGTTCGTTAACGTAAAGCATATCAACACCACAAATTAAGTCATCATTAATTGAATATTATTCTCCATTTAATCAGTCAATCAAGATGATTGCCTCTGCATAATTCTCTCCTAGAATCAAGGCTTTGTAATTATTTTGTAACCATTGTATTTATTACTGTATCACTATATATTGTATTGTAAACAATGAGAAAAGTAATTCCAATTCAATTCATATTCATATATTCTATATGGTATCAAGAGCCTAAAAGCTCCCTTGAGCCATCATCGATCCAAACCTGCCCGACAATTTTTGTCCGACTTCACCCACCATGGCACAATCAATCGTCCAAATTACTGCCGCCACACACTTCCCCATCAAACTCACTTCCCAAAACTTTCCCTCATGGCGCACCCAAGTTTCCGCTACCCTCATTGGTCTTGAACTCGATCACCACATCATTGGTCCCGAAAATGTTCCTGCCGAAACCATTCCGAATGGCCAAACCACCAAACCCAATCCAGAATACATCCATTGGTTTCGTCAAGATCAAATGATCATAAGTGCCCTTCTTGGTAGTTGCTCCGACCAAATCCAACCTATTGTCTCATCGGCCAAAATAGCCCGCAAAGCTTGGGAACTCTTAAACTCAAGCTATGCGAGTCGCTCACGCTCTCGCATCATTTCTCTCAAATCCCGGTTGGCCAAAAACCCAAAAGGAAATCGTTCTATTTCTGATTACTTACATGAAATGAAATCTATTTTTGACGAACTTGCTATTGCTCAAAGTCCTATGTCCGAGGAAGATCTTGTTGTTCATATTATGAACCAACTAGGCGATGATTACTCCAACTTGGTTGCCTCCTTTCGAACCCGTGACACCACAATTTCCTTTGCCGACCTCTTTGAAAAACTCCTAGACCATGAACGCACCCTAAAAGACACTCTCTCTGAACCCCTTCTCACCACCGTGAACTACACTCACCGAACTACCCCACGAACACATCACAACCGACAAACCACCATCAATGAAAATCGCCCAACCCGCAACCCAAATCCACCCACGACCCGAAACCAATGGACATCTCGCACCTCCAATACTAACACTCGCCCAACCCGCAACAATAACACCCATTGCTACTATTGTAACATTCCCGGGCATGACACCAAAGATTGTCGCAAACTTAGCCGCTTCCTACGCGAACACAATGTCTCGCCTCAAAGCAACAATGCTCTGGTGGTCAACTATACAACACCTCACCCCACGGCATCAACCCCATCTTGGATGTGGGACACCGGTGCTTCCAACAATACCGCAAACAACCAACAACAGTTTCCGGTTCTTTCTGAATATGGAGGACCTGATGAGATCGTGCTAGGTGATGGTAAATCTCTTCCTATAACTCATATTGCTCATACAACCATTCCTACAAACTCACGTCCACTTCGTTTAAATAACATTTTAATTGCTCCTAATCTTCGAAATAATCTTATCTCTGTTGCCAAAGTTTGCCGTACTAATCGTGTTTCGGTTGAATTCTTTCCATATCATTTTTTTGTCAAGGATCTACGCACGGGGGCGCGTCTCATGCGGGGAGTGAACATCAATGATGTCTACTATGGACCAATCTCCTTATCTCCTCAAGTCAACACCACACAAACAAAATCTCTTCTCATGTGGCACCACATACTTGGACATCCATCGCTTCAAGTGTTTAAGTCTTTAATCTCCAGATTAGGACTTCATTGTAATAAAGTGACTCATGAGTCGTTTCATTGTACTTCGTGTTCCTTGAATAAAAGCCACAAACTACCTTTTGGCAAAAATTCTTTTGTTGCAAATCAACCATTACAACTTATCTACTCGGACGTATGGGGTCCCGTAAAAACATCTATCGATGGCTTTAAATACTATGTCATTTTTGTTGACTACTTTTCCAAATACATTTGGCTATACCCGATTAAACGCAAATCCGACGTCAAAATTCTGTTTCCACAATTTAAATCACTTGTTGAAAACTTTTTTAAAACCAACATTGTTGCGCTATTTACTGATAATGGGGGTGAATATGTGGGTCTCTCACCATATCTTGCCTCTCAAGGCATTTCCCATTACACGACACCACCTCACACACCGGAACAAAACGGTATTGCCGAACGACGTCATCGACACGTCGTTGAAACCGGCCTTGCATTACTTCACTATTCTCACTTACCACAACACTTTTGGTCCCATGCTTTTCAAACCGCTACTCACCTCATAAATCGTTTGCCTACACCCATCCTTCACAACAAATCACCCTATGATATGTTGTTCAAAACCGCTCCTAGTTATTCCAAACTTCAACCGTTTGGTTGCCTTTGCTACCCGTGGTTACGACCATATGCCACTTCCAAATTGCAGGCACGGTCCATAGCGTGCATTTTTCTTGGGTACTCCTCCTCTAAGTCGGCATTCAAATGCTATGACCCCCTTACTCACAAACTCTACCACTCTCGCCATGTCCAATTCGTCTCCCACATCTTTCCGTCTCAAACCACAAATTCCAACCCCAAACATATGTCATTCGACACTTTCCTAACACCTCAACCCTCGGCTCCCATTTCCTCACCACTGCCTCCCTCTCCTAACAACATCCACCCCCCTCAACCACAACCTCACAATACTCAACCCACCACACAACATCCACACCCCACCCAACTGACCACCCCACCCGATGCCCAACCCACTGCCAACCCACCTATACCCAGCCCAGCCCACACTCCTTTACAACCCAACGACTCAACTCCCATCGTATCTCCCACCGACCCAATAACCCAGCCCGACGACCTGACCTCTCCACCAACCAGTTCCAACCCATCTACTCCAACTACCTCACCCAACTCCCAAACCAACCAACCAGATTCCACTACGAACCCTTCCAGCCACCATCTTCAAACAACTCGCAGACAAAAAAAACCCAATACCAAATACTACAACTCCAGTTTTGTTAACTCCACCACCATTCATCCTCTACCCATATCTCTTGAACCGTCCACCTATACTCAAGCCTTGAAAAATCCGGATTGGCGCCATGCCATGGATCTTGAGTACAATGCTCTCATTCATAACAACACATGGGAACTTGTACCTTACACAAACCAAACTCCTATTGGCTGCAAATGGGTTTTCCGAATTAAACGCAAACCCGATGGCACTATTGACAAATTCAAAGCACGTCTCGTTGCTAAAGGGTTCCACCAACAATATGGAAAAGACTATTATGAAACATTTAGCCCTGTTACTAAACCCGTCACCATTCGCATAGTACTCACCATTGCTCTTTCAAAAGGATGGTCTCTACGCCAACTAGATGTAAACAATGCGTTTCTTCATGGAACCCTTCATGAAGATGTTTTTATGATACAACCTCCGGGGTTCACAAATTCGGAATACCCTCATCACATTTGCAAACTTAAAAAATCCCTTTACGGCCTTAAACAAGCACCGCGTGCTTGGTACATTGAACTAACCACCTTTCTCCTTGGCTTTGGTTTTAAAAAATGTCTCTCTGATCCCTCCCTCTTTGTCTACAACCTCAATAATATCACTTGCTATCTCCTTGTGTATGTTGACGACATTGTCCTTACTGGCAATCACAATCCCTTCATGGATTCCTTTGTTAAAGCCCTAAGCAAACAATTCTCTATCAAAGACTTAGGCCCTCTCCACCACTTCCTAGGAATCGAAGTCATTCCTACGCCCCAAGGTCTATTTCTCTCCCAACATCGTCATATCCAAGATGTTCTTACCAACTTTAAAATGGATGGTGCAAAAGAGGTTATTACTCCTTTAAGCACTTCTAATCCGCTTTCCTCTAATGATTCCTCTCCTCATTTCGATCCCACACCTTACCGAAAACTAGTAGGTTCTCTGCAGTACCTAGCCTTCACCCGTCCAGACATCTCCTTTGCCATCAATAAATTATCTCAGTTCATGCATTCACCCAAACAATCACACTGGCAAGCTCTCAAACGGGTACTCCGATATTTGAAAGGAACGGTACATCACGGGCTGTTCTTGAAGCGCAACACTAACCTTACCCTACAAGCCTTCTCGGACTCGGACTGGGGCGGTATTAATGATGGGGGACGGTCAACCACAGCTTACATCTTATACCTTGGGTCCAATATCATCTCTTGGAAATCTGCAAAACAAAAAACAGTCTCTAGATCATCCACTGAAGCTGAGTACAAAGCTCTTGCAAATGCCGCAGCTGAACTATCATGGGTAAAAAATTTACTTGGTGAACTGGGTTTACCAACTGTGAGCACACCCTCCCTTTACTGTGACAACACCGGGGCCACCTATGTATGTGCCAATCCTGTTTACCACTCACGCATGAAACACATCGCCTTGGACTATCACTTTGTACGGGAACAAGTCAACTCCGGACAACTTAAAGTTCTTCACGTCAGCTCAAAGGATCAACTTGCGGATGTACTTACTAAGCCGCTTTCGCGGACACCCTTCCTACTTTTTCGATCCAAGATTGGAGTCTCCAATGGATCCTCCATCTTGCGGGGGCGTATCAACACCACAAATTAAGTCATCATTAATTGAATATTATTCTCCATTTAATCAGTCAATCAAGATGATTGCCTCTGCATAATTCTCTCCTAGAATCAAGGCTTTGTAATTATTTTGTAACCATTGTATTTATTACTGTATCACTATATATTGTATTGTAAACAATGAGAAAAGTAATTCCAATTGAATTCATATTCATATATTCTATAAAGCATACATGATTTACATGTTGACGTAAGTTCTTATTAAAATGGAAAAATATATTAATTTTGAAATACTAGGTTGTACACATTATTACATATTACGCGTCATGTGTTTCACATTTGGTGACGTACACACGCACTTGCTCTTTTGTGTTGACAGTGACCACTTCACTAGTATGACATCTCAAGCAATGTATAAAAAGGTCCCGTTTATTCTGCAATCTGCATAATCTATCAAATTAAATTCCTCTCTTTTTCTCTCAAAAAACATACACGTAGTCAAGGTGATTAATAGTAAGGACATATGGGCGAAATGGTGAATAAATGTAAGCTAGGAGATGTTTGTTTAGATAATAGGATTCATGTACTAAATGACGATGGTCATATTACTAGCAAGCACATGCCAGAGTACGAAACAACGACCACTTTGAACTCTGGTTCCGGGGAAGAACAGACCAAAAACAATCAACCATCGGATGATTGGTTTCCCATCACTCAATCAAGACGAGGGAATTCGTGGACAGCCACCTTCCACTTGCTTAGCTCTGGAATCGGAATCCAGACACTTTCTCTTCCTCTCGCCTTTGTAAACATGGGATGGTAATGTCATAACATTACACGATCAGTTTAATTACGTACGTCAAATAAACATATTATTTATTATTGGTATAATTAACATTGATTGTTAATTTTTTCTGTTTATAGGTTTTGGGGAATTCTTTGTTTGTCACTAGCATTTGTATGGCAGCTCTACACCATTGGATTGCTAGTGAGTCTTCACGAATCTGTTCCTGATAATCGTTATAGCAGATACCTTCAACTTTCAATAGCCGCCTTCGGTATGTAAATAAATTATCATATATATTTAAGAAAATAACATTAAGAAGGTGCATGCTTACATAACTACGGAGTAACAAAATTTTACCATTTTGAATGACTTTTGCAGGTGAAAAGTTTGGGAAAATATTTGCAGTGTTTCCGGTGATGTATCTTTCAGGAGGCACATGCGTGCTGTTCATAATCGCAGGGGGTCAAACAATGAAACTATTTTATCAACTTTTTTGTGGAGATTGCTCCTCCAAACAGCCCTTCACAACCACACAGTGGTTCTTGGTTTTCATATGCTTAGCAATCTTGGTGTCCCTATTTTTGCCAAACTTGCATTCTGTAGCGTTGGTCTCGTTTCTTGGAGCAATTATGGCTGTTGGGTATTGTACGATCTTATGGGTAGTTTTCATAGCTAAAGGAAGGGAAAATGATGTTGTTTATGATCCGTCAGACGTTGTAACGTCAGAAGCTAGTCAAGTTCGAAGTATCTTGAATGCACTTGGGATCATTGCCGTTGTCTTTAGAGGCCATAATGTTGTGTTAGAGATCCAGGTAATTTCCTTAACAACTACACCGTGATAGGCATGGTCCTATAAACCTCATCATATATGCGGGAGATTAATTATTCTTTCATGTATCATTATAGGGTACAATACCATCAACCCCAAGTCGCTCATCATCCAAGTCCATGTGGAAAGGAGTTTTAGCATCGTATCTCATCATTGCGATGTGTTTCTTCCCCTTTTCAATTGTTGGATATTGGTCATTCGGAAACAAGGTTAGCAAAAATCTATTTTTTAATTAAAAACTATATAACAAATGTAATTTCACTAATGTACTTAATATATACTTATGATGATTGCAGTTTCCATCAAATGGAGGCCTGCTTACGGCACTCTCAACCACCCTTCACAACCGCATGTCAAAGGCATTATTAGGTCTCATATATGTGCAAGTTATTATTAGTTGTCTTGCTGCTTTCCAAATCTATAGCATGGTAGTCTACGACAACTTGGAGCGTGCTTATGTAAGCAAAACAAACCACGAATGCTCAAAGTTTACACGTATGGCGATTAGAATCATATTTGGAGGTCTTGCCTTCTTTATATCGGTTGCTTTCCCGTTTCTTCAAAGCCTGTCACTACTCATTGGAGGGATTGCATTGCATTTGACATTTGGGTACCCAAGTCTCATGTGGATTGCGATCAAAAGACCGCCCAAGAAATCCGTAAGGTGGTGGCTTAACCCAGGGCCGTCCCATGGATTTTAGGGGCCCTGTTCCACTTTAAAAAATGGGGCCCTTAGCTAACGCTCCACTTTGAAACTCAATGATTTATCGATTCTCTTTATTTATTTATTTACGCTTTCAATATAGCGATACTTGTTTTCTTATCTTAACAGCCTAGTATATGAAAACACCGAAAGAGTAAGCGACAAATAATTACCGAACGCTTACAATGTTCAATGCATCACCATAAATTTTGTTAATTGCTTTTATCCTATTATATTTTTAGTTGGGTTGTGTTTCAAAATATCAATAGAATTGCATAATTTGAATGATCAAATTCATTGATATATGATTTAAATTAAAGATGTAACATGATATCTATCCAAACTTGTTATATATACATTTGTTTAACAAGGGAAACGAAAACAAAAAATTAAACAGAAACATAACTATTCCCAATATTGGTACCTGGGTTTGCGAGGGTGAGAATGATGATGATTGCCAACTATCGATACAATAAAAAGCCAAAAATGAAAACAATAACAAGCGCTTTTATTATTTTATATCTGGCAAGGATTTGAGGTTGTGGATATATCGCCTAAAAGCAATACCAAAAAAAACACTTGATTGGGCTTTGACAAAGAAATAGCCTGCATAACAGTATACCTGTTGAATTGAATTTTGAGGCCCCATTAGGATTATGGGCCCTGTGCAATTGCACACTTTGCACAGGCCCATATCCGGCCCTGGCTTAACCTCGGGCTTGGTTGTTTAGGCACAGGACTCAGTGTGTTGGTAATTGTAGGAGCAGTTTGGAATTTAGTTTGTAGAGGTTTAGATGCAAACTTCTTCCCTCCACGCTGACCTCGTTTCGGTTTACACAAGTTCAACAAGTTAAGTTGCATCGTACATGTAAAAATAATCGATTATCTTTTATACTTAAACAAAAATTCTTTGGGGAATGTTAGTTTTCTTCTATTCAGCGAACAATATCTTTTAACGCAAACGCTGATACCATATTTGAAAAGACGAAGCCCCACTCTATATCTAAAAAGTTATGAATAACATGGTGTGTTCAGAGAAAAAAGCAAAGCGTGTAGTGTGAAATTCAAAAGCAATATGGTCAAGAAATCAAGAATGTTGTCACCAAGTGTGTGTAAAAGCTAAAAACAAAATTCAAAATATCAATGATAGAAAGTTAAATTTAAGGAACCTCCTAAATTTAATAATGTCGGAAAAAAAAAAAAAAAAAAAAAAAAAAAAAAAAAAAAAAAAAAAAAAAAAAAAAAAAAAAAGGCTCTATCGTAAATCTTCTGGAAAATAATGATGACGAAGAAATTTCAAGATTTTAATTTCAAAAAAAAAAAAAGAAATTTCAAGATATTAGATTTGGAAGCTTCCACTGGAATTCTTTTACGACAAATGAAAGGAGCCGAATTCTTGAAAATCCTTCATCAAATAGCAGGAGATGATTAGCATCACTAAGTATCTACGTGGTTAAAATAACATTATACGAGAGTTGATTTTACATCAACTCTACAATCAAATGCCAGTGCTCAACACTCAATATTAGTCCAATGATCGAGCTTAAGAGTTCAATCATAAGTAAATTGTTCAATTTAAAGAATTATGTATCTTTTGGATTTTCTTAATCCCCTTATCACTATATAAACTTTTGCAAAAGTACAAATAATAAGAATAAAATAAAGTAAGGTTAATTAATTAAGATGAATATTGTTCCACTTAAGAAAAAGTGTTGCTTGTATGGTTAAGCCAAGTGTAATTGTTATTAATATCAACTCAGCATCAATATCATTTTTCCGCTCTATGACTCACAAGGTGTAATCAGATCATTAAATTCGTCATTCAAACAATTTTCGCTTATATACAAATATCTCCCATGTCATAAATCACACACACACAACCAACAAGAGAAGTAGGCGCTCAAGACCAACTTCACTACAAAATTGATATAAGACGCATTGTCGAGAGGGAGTTTTCAAAAAAGGACGCGTCAATGGGACAACTCATCCAATAACACCCCATTACGCCTTTTACAACTCATCCTGCCCCATTACGTCTAGCCTTAGTTTGTTATATCATTGATTAAAATCAATTATTTAGTTGATCATATACATAACTTTCTTTTTCCTTTCTAATTAGTTTAGTTCGACTTGTTACTATTTTTTATGACGTGGGTGATGGGTTTAATAGTTATTTCAATAATAAGATTGTCTCGTGTTAAGATAAATAATCCATGCGATCCAAATTTTATACTAAAGCTGGTTTTTTTGGCGACCAAACCATCGATCGGTTGGGTTTATGAGACGTGTCCCTCCTCTATCAGCTACCCAAGCTTCCACGGGCTTTCTCCCTTCACGAAGGAGAGATGAAGCCATTTTGTTCCATTCGATTGTGCAAGCGATCGAACTTTGTATTTGGTTTGTGAGTGTGTTTTTGTTTAAAAAAAAATAAAAAAAAAATTGTGGGGTATGTACTTGATTGTAACTAAGATCGGCTTACTACGGGCTTAGGGTCATGTGTTTAGTCTAAAAGAGAGAATATGAAGCGACGGAACTTTGTATTTGATTTGTGAATGTGTCTTTTGTTTATTGTAGGGTAAGTATTTGGTTGTGAATAGGATGATCTTACTATGGGCTTTAGAGCACTCACAGTGGTAACGTGCTAGGAGGCGTTAAGGCCCCTTAACGCGCGATAAACACTGCGTTACCGATGCGTTTGATGGCTTTATGTGGACGTTAACGTGGGGCGTTAACCCACTAACGCCGAGTTAAAGGCACAAAGTGTATAAAAAAAAATAAATACAAAAAAAAATACAAAACTCCCCCTCTAACAGCTAGTTTTCTATCCGTTATTAAAAANAAAAAAAGCAATTGGACCCCTACCTTTATACAAACGGCTAGTTTTGTTTTTCAAAAAAAATAAATAAATAAATAAATAAATAAATAAATAATCAAACCATATAAACACAACTATAAATACCAACTAAACACATATATATTTTTCATACATCCACTACTAATTCTCCACTCTCTATACTTCCTGTATAAGGAAAAAAAACATTCTTCACTCATAATGGATCCAAATCAAAATAACGAATTTGGTCCGAGTTGGTCAGACATTGATGACGAAGAAGACATACAGTTTATGGTTAATGCGTTTGAGTTACATCAGCGCTTAGAACAAGAAGAAGAAGCTCATCCTCAGGTGCCCCGTACCCACATCGTGAACGGGAGATTGCTGAGGAATGTTTGCAAAACGACTATTTCGTTCAAGGTTGCAAGTATACGCACGGTAAATTCCGTAGGAGGTTTCGTATGAGCCGGAACTATTTCTACAAATAGTCAAAGGTATTGAATCTTACGAATCCGATGATATTCCAAATCAGTTTAAATACTTTAAGTTAGGACCCGATTGTACGGGTCGAGGGAGTATTAGTGCACTTATGAAGTGTACGTCTGCAATACGTCAATTGGCGTACGGCACCGCCCCAGATGCGTTCGATGAGTATATGCAAATGGGTGAGACTACTTCACGTCTTTGTCTTGATAATTTTAACATGTGTGTTATGGATTTGTTTATGCATGAGTTTTTAAGAACACCAACATGGTCCGACATTCAACGTATTTACGAATTGCATGAACGTCAACATGGTTTTTCGGGTATGCTTGGTAGCATTGATTGCATGCATTGGGCGTAGAAAAATTGTCCGGTGGCTTGGCAGGGGCAATTTGGTAGGGGTGATAAAAGATACCCAACGTTAATGCTTGAAGCTGTTGCTTAACAAGATTTTTGGATTTGGCATGCATTTTTTGGTATGGTAGGGGCAAATAATGATATTAATGTGTTGAAAACTAGAAGGGGGTTGAATAGTTTACCACTTGTTTTTGCTTGTTAATCTTTAATAAGCTTTACGTGTAATTACGATTCTAACTAATTATCAATAATTAATAAGAGAGTATAAAGATAGAACCGATCAAACCACAACACGATTGTTTATCGTGGTTCAGCTACAAGGACTCTTTTTTCTTGCCCTACATCCACGCCCCGAGTTTCCAACTCGAGAGTTTCAAGCACTATTCAACAAGCTCCTTTCACCGGTGGAGAAACCTTTACAATCGTCGCTTACACTTTATCCGGTACAAAGCTAGATACCGGGTCCTAGTTCAAGGTAGAACCAACCTAACGTCGCCTATCCACTATTTCCGACACTAAGCTAGATGTCGAGTTCTTTTACAAGGGTACAACCACTCCCGTCACACTATGTATTTTAAGGCCTAAAATACTAACCGATCACTCTTGAATATACACAAACAAATGAAGTATAAACTACACAAATTTATATGAAGTTAAGCTAACAAGTCTTGCAACGTTGTGTTGAATACTTGTAACTTCTTGGATGAACTTGTGAACTTCCTTTCTACATAAGACAATTACACAAGTGAGTTTTTACTGAGTTAGATGAGAGTATATGTGTAAAATATGACTCTAAGTGATGGGTGATTTCTTGCAAGTGGTTTGATATTTATACCCAAACATACCAGACCTCTGGCGGATACGGCGGAACCTTAGAATGGGTTCCGCCCATATACCCCCAGGGTTCCGCCAGTCTGACAGTCAAACTTACAAGAAATCACATCAAGTTATTTCTAGTCAAACACACAAACTTTCAAGAGATCACATCAACATGGAATGCTTCCAAAATGTGTAAGAGCTTTATGGATAGTCAAACACACAAGCTTTCCATAAATGCACATTGATGTGATGTTATACTTTCTTTATAAAGAAATAAAACAATGTTATGTTAAATATGAGATGTAAAGTCTAGTTATACAAGGCTTAAAACTAAAATGATGTTTTACTATAAACTAAAGTTTACACTTTGTCATTAACAAAACTTAGCAAAGATCGTAAAATATAAATAACATTTTTAGGCGATATTTGTATTAACAATCTCCCCCTTTTTGTTGATGACAAAACATAAACTTTATTTATAAGTAAGCCACTAATTTTAGTGTTTAAGTCTTATAACTTTATTAAAACTTGTTTAGCTAAAATGATGTGATATGCAAGAGTTGGGGATGAGAACAAGTTTAATATAAATTCTCCCCCTTTTTGTCAAAACAAAAAGAAGAGTTGCGAAGCGGAATAACGAAGGTACTCCCCCTTGGACAATACTCCCCCTAAATGGAGTGCCAAGGTAGGAGACAAGGATTTTGAACCTACAAAGAAAAAGGTTAGTTTCCGCACAAGATAAACAAAGAGAAGAGTTGCGAGGTGGAATAATGCTCTTCCATGCTCCCCCTTGAATATTACTCCCCTAAATTGAAGTAACAAGGAAGGAATACATGGATTTTGATCCTACAAGAGTAGGTTAGTGCCTAAAACACAAGATATATATGTTACCAAAGCAAGTTATAGTATAATCACAATACCTAAATGGTAAACAAACAATGCATACTTCATAGTAGAATGGGAATCATTTCATGTAAAATTTGACTTTTTAGAAAGTCAAAGACAACAAGTGAGGTGTAAAACATCCTACTTCTAAAAATAAAAAGCTAAAATATAAAAAGAAACTAAAAACATAAAAACCTACTTCTATGAAAGAAAAAACATCACATTCTTTAATGAGAAACATCCACCTAAAACTTGTTCTAAGGTTGGTGATGATGAGAACGAGTGTTGGAGGATGAAGCGGGTTTTATTTTGAAAATTGTGGAGGTGATATAGTAGTGGTTTTGTTTGCGCTACTATGGATGGGATCCTAATATCATTGGGTTACTCAATGATGCACTAAACATTTGGTTTGTGATATATGGTATTTAGGCGTTCCTAAATGTGGTTTAGAATAAACCTCATTTCATAGGTTAGCTCACGGATGTCCCTTTGACATCCTTCACTAATGTGAGCAGTTCTCTCACAATGTCCGTAATCATGGCGCGGAAAGTTTGGTGGGAGAGGGATTTCATTTGTTGGTGGTGGATTACTTGTGCTTGATGAAGCAAGGGTGGATGGTTGAAGGGTGTTTTTATTCCTATACTCGTTGAGTTTAGAGATGTGGCCCATACGGATGCATTTATTTCCTCATGAGAAGGAAACATTGAATCAAAGTGTTGGGAAGACTCTTGTGGTGGTTGTTGTTGTTGAGTATAATGGCGAAAGCTTGGTTCTCCGTCAAGAGGACCATGAATGAATTTGTGAATGGGGTGAAACACAAATGATTGTGGTTGTGTATGACCTTGATCTTGTGGAAAGATTGAGGGTCTAGCATAGCGGTAAGCCAAACTCTCTATCAATGATGGTTGCTGAGGTTCATCATCCAATGACTCATTTGGGTGAGGCATTGGTTGTTGTTGGGTTTCCATTTGGGCAATGGTGTCAAAGAGTGACAATGATGGAGGGCTTGATGATCTAGGTGATAGGACTTCTAGAGTTTCCAAATAGGGTAGTGGTGATGTTGGTGGTGTATGGAAAAGTTCCATTGGTGTAAGTGTTGGTGATTGAGGTGATGGAGTTTTTGATGGTTGAGTTTGTTGTGAAGGTGATGTTGCATCACTTGAAGTTCTAGTTGGTGGCGGAATAGTGGCTATGTTGGTGTTGCAATGCTTTGGAGAGGGTGTTGGAGTAGCAAGATTAAGCAAATCTTGTATAGTAATCACGTTGGTATTGCAAGGTGTTGAGGATGGTGTTGAGTTAGTAAGGTTGAGGATATCTTGGTAGGTAAAGAAATGTCAAGTGATGAATCACTTGATGATGATGAGCTTGGTTTGATAGTTTTGTTGAAGCAACAAGGTTTTACACTAATCTTAGAGATTTTTCTAATGGATCTTGATGATTCGGATGAGGTGTTGGATTTAGTCATCTCAAATCTTTGGTTAGCTAGAATTTTGGGATTGAGAGAAATAGTTGTGTTAGTGTGAGTTTGATGTGTTCTAAGGTGGTCAAATTTATAAGAAGAATATGTCATGGAAAGGAGTGTTTGGATTTGATGTGTTCCATACAAATTTGAAGGTTCCTAATCATTAGGAAGATTTCCAAGAACTTGTCAAATCATTGGAGGTCAATCCAATGAAGTTGGGTGGAGTGAAAGACTAACTTATGCACTCAATGCTATGTGATTATGGGAAGTGATTTGATTGAAAATGTTCTAAGGATTTCAAGGATCCTTTTTAAGGGTTCCTTGGGTTAGTTATGGTTGAATTTGAATTTTGGCGGGAATAGGCTTCCTATTGGTTCTAGTGAGTAAAAAGGTTCGTAATGTGTTTGTTGGAGTTTAGAAAGGATGTTCCTCATTAAAGAAGATGATTTAGAGTTTACAAAGAATGAAATTTTAGAAAAATAAAAGAAAATTTTCTGCAGGTGTCTGACGGAACCCTGAGATATCAAGGGCGGAACCCATTTGAGGGTTCCGTCTGATCAGTTGGGCCAAAACTGGGTTACCCAGATTTTTACACTGGCGGAACCCTGCTGAAGGTTCTGCCGGATCCGTCAGACCCCAAAAAGTAGACAGTCCGTATTTTCGACCATCGAGACGATTTTCAAATTTTCCGAAAACTCCTAAAAATAAAAAATTTATCCCATATCTGATTAGGAAATGCAAAAAATGGGCATGTAAACACTCCTACTATTGGACTTAGACCGGGGGCTAGCGATTTTCATTATACTTAGTGAAATTTTCCATAAGCATAACATTTTGACAAATATTTTAAATGTCATCAATATGCATAATAGTAAATACCAAACATTGTCCGAAGAAGATAATAAAGCATGGAAGTACAAAGCAACACAAATCACATAGTTTAACCCATACCAAGTTCTAAAAATTACACAATGCCAAACGCTCCTTAAACACACATCTCACAACCGGTCTATCTTCTTCTTGAGCTTTCCTAGGTACCTTCCAAAGCACTTGAATATTCCTTTGGTTTGCTTGAATTCTTCGGATGCATTGCTAATGACGGGAAGTTCTTGAAGGTAGTCTAAAGGTGGTAGCTTAGAGTTAGGAAGATTATCCTCATCGCTCATATCGGATGACGATGATGATGATGATGATGATGATGATGATGATGATGATGATGATGATGATGATGATGATGATGATGAAGGAGAGCGAGTACGCTTGCCCTTAGCTTTGAAGACTCTTTTATCACTTAGAGGGACAAATATGTAATCAAGGCTAATTCCCTTATTGTTAGGAGGAATGGGTGAGATTGCTCTAAAGAGACGGGTGAGAAGCATTCCATAAGGGAGAGCGGTTGTTCCAACAAAGGATATGTCAGCCATTCTTTTGGCTAAGTAGTAAGCTAAGTTGAAGGGTTGGCCGGTGGAAATGCTAAAGAGCATGTAGCTAAGACATGTGTTGACATGATCTCTATTTCCTATGGAACTTATGACATTGGCTCTAAGAATTTCTTCCCATTTCTAAAATTGTGGTTTAAGCTCATTGAGTTCCATACCAAAAGGGTCCTTATTTACCTCATTCCCCGAACGATTCTTCCTAGTGGTTGAGGTCCTAACAAAGAGATGCTCACAAATTTCTTCCTTATTCGCAAGAGGAGTGTCGTATGGATGATAATGCTCAATGGAATCAAGACTTGAAAGAGGCCACTTATCCGTGTAGAGACATGTACCAACATTAGGGACACCGAGAATAGTGGCAAAATCTTTTAGGATATGAAATGTGGATGTTGATTGGTTGAGAAGGTTAATGAGATCTTACTATAGTCATTGAAGGAAAGGCTTATAGTTGCATAGAACTCCAAAATAAACCTAGGACAAATTGGCTCATCTATGTCTAGGAGGCAATCAAAGTTGATAGCGGCAAAGTTTCGACGAATTGAAGTTCCTTTTTAGGAAGGATGGATCAATGGTTCTTCCTTTATGAACATAACATTTTTCTAGACCCTTAAAGGTTTCAACTTGATCCTTAGTAAGACCTTTGGTCCTATGGTGTTTGGGTAAGTAATTGAGGGTGTCCTTGTGATCGGAGAATGTTGCAGGAGGCATGTTGATTCCTAGAAAACACAAAATTTAACATTTAAGTTTAAGTTAATGACTTTTACAATGTGGATGTTCTAGTGTGTGCCTATATGAAAACAATGTGGAGGTGCGGCTATCTTGACTCATTTTGATGCTTAAAACATTTTGTAATGCAAGTTTTGTTACAAAACAAAAGATAACCCAAACGCTTCTAATTCAATGTAGCTTCCTTTGAATGTACCCGAAAATACATATAAGTTATGTATTCCCTTTAGCATTCAAGAGACATTATGCAAGTGATGTTTCAATGACGTTTTTCATTTGTTTTAACAATGTGGTGAAAGGTGGTGTTCTAGTAATTTTTGAAAGACAATGTACTTGGTGTGTTTGGTAAATGATAATAACACAAAGGATACAATTCCTAACTAATGAAATTATGATTAGTTTTCAACCAAGGTTTTTCATGAATCAACAAGTTTATGCATAAACCCTTAGATTCTAGTTAATGTGTGTAAATGAAAATGTTAGACTTTGATTGAAAATGCAATCATGATAAGAATACTTACAAAGTTGATTGGATTGGAAGAGATTTGAGTGAGAGCCCTAATTTTCGTGTGGTAAGGTGTTTGTGAGTGAGTGATAGCTGTTTGTAGGTTGAAGTAATGAGTTAAGAGGTGTTTGGTTTTGAATTAAAATAAAAACAAACTGCAGATACGGCGGATCAGGTGGAACCAAAGGAAGGGTTCCGCCCGTTATGTCGCAAGGTTCCGCTGGTTCAGCAGGTGAAAATTTTGAATGATTTGTTTTGATTTTTGTGGTTTTATCCTAATGTTCAAAACTAAGGTTTTTAGGTTTCACGAGTCCTAAGCTAGATCTAAGAGGGATGAATGATTCTCATTCAAGAGGTTTTGTGAAAACGTCGACAATATGAAACTTTCTTGGTTGAGATGTTCCTCAATGAACATTTTTACCAAGGCGATGATGATGGATCACAATATGTTAATTGAGAACACATTGGATCAGATTGTCGCTGAAGTCGATGAAACTATTGAAAAGAGGAATTCCGTTGTTGACGAGAGTTTGCTTGTTCTAACGGAGCTTGTTGATGTGCTTCTCCATCCGACACTAGTTTGAGAGCCTTAAGCTTCTTAGAGAATCATTGGGTAAGTAAGTATAAAAGTGCAAGTACCACTTGTGCTTTTTCTATCAACTTAATTACCAACATAATTCTAGTTGGCATACACCATGATTTCTATTCCCGTTCCTCTGGGATACCATACTCCTAGGTGTGTAGTACCTTTTGATGTATCCAAACAATCTCTTCCGAAAGAATTGTTTTAGGATCTTCTCTAATACGAGAACATAGACAAGCACTAAACATAATGTTGGATCTATTTGTTGTGAGAACAGGTAAACTTCCAAACATTTCTCTATGTTTAGTTTTACCTACGGATTCACTAATCTCATTCTTGATAAGTCATATAAGACTTAATCATTGTGAACTTGTGAGTAATTAGGAATGTCTTTGAGTGATTATTTCTTGTTTTTGGAGCTTGCTTAATGTTTTCAAAAAGTCTTTCATAGATTGACACTACATTCATTTTATCTATTTTGAAAGATTTATAAGCCATTCAATTAATTTCGGGTTTCGTACTGAAGTATACGAAAGCCATACCTGTTCAATCTGTTAAGAAAGAAAGAAGACAAAACAGAGAACAAGGATCCCCAAGTGTAATTGGGTTCCGGATGTTAGAAGCATAAAGTTGTAGTGTCAATTATCTTCTTGACACCAGAACACACTATGTCAATGATTTCCTTTCTCTTCTCAGGGATAGTTTCTGTGGATTTCACATTAGTTTTAGTGCAAATGTCTAATATCTTACCTGTAGGAATCCACCTATGACCAATCATTTTGAAAATTCTACCCGTGGGTACCCACCTAAGGTTAGATCTAGGAGATGTTTTCCTCTTTGGTGCAGTGGAATGAAATGTGGGAGCATCACTTGGTTGAGAAAAC
>LBNU01008703.1:12191-73696 GCA_014162995.1 Artemisia annua | reverse complement strand
CTTTTAATTTCATGTTTGTATTCTAGACATATTTTGCATCCTAGATCAATTTCAATATTACTTTCAAGTCTAGACATTTTATCTTCTAACATTATCTCTTTTTCAAGATTGTTCACAAGAGATTTTGAATGTTCAATGTTAAAGATAGTTTTTAGGTCCATGTTGCATAAAAGTTTAGACTCATTTTCTAGTTTAGAAAACTCTAGGATAAATGTGTCAAAGCAAAAGTGTTTGGTTTCAAATTGTACCTTTCTTGATGTTTTATCTAATTGAGAATTACAAACTGGATAGTTGACTTCATCTTCATCCGTGTCATTCCATGAATCATAAGCAAATTCTCTTTGAGCTTGACACAAGCTATCATCTTCACTTACACCTTCATTTAAAACATTTACACTAGTAGCACATGTATTTACTTCAACTAAGTGTCTATCTATTAGCTTTTCTAAGACTTCTAATTCTTGTGTGAAATCGAATTGATCATCTTTGACTTGACATATTTCTTGATGAAAGTTGATTATATTTTTCCAAATATCATTAGTCGTTTGATAAAAATACACTCTTTCATATTCACTTCTCGGTAACGCTTTATAAATCATTATCTTAGCTTTAGTGTTTTTATCAAATTTAAGATAATCATCTTGATTTTCAAAACTTATTTTTGTTGGTTTGAAATCATCAATAGAAATAATGTGCCAAAGATCTTGATCAATTGATCTCACATAATTTTCAAATTTACTTTTCCATTCAAGGAAGTTTTCTTTTTCAAATAGCGGTGGCTTTTGAATAGGTTGCCCTTCTTTGAGATTTTCAAAATCCATGGATCGATCCAAGTTTTAAAATACAATATATTTTAAAGATCTTGAGTAACGTAGCTCCTGATGCCAATTGTGGAAAACTAGAAGGGGGTTGAATAGTTTACCGCTTTTTTGCTTGTTAATCTTTGAAAAGCTTTACGTGTAATTAACGATTCTAACTAATTATCAATAATTAATAAGAGAGATTAAAGATAGAAACGATCAAACCACAACACGATTGTTTATCGTGGTTTGGCTACAAGGACGCTTTTTCCTTGCCCTACATCCACGCCCCGAGTTTCCAACTCGAGAGTTTCAAGCACTAGTCAACAAGCTCCTTTCACTGGTGGAGAAGCCTTTACAATCGTCGCTTACACTTTATCCGGTACAAAGCTAGATACCGGGTCCTAGTTCAAGGTAGAACCAACCTAACGTCGCCTATCCACTATTTCCGACACTAAGCTAGATGTCGAGTTCTTTTACAAGGGTACAACCACTCCCGTCACACTATGTATTTTAAGGCCTAAAATACTAACCGATCACTCTTGAATATACACAAACAAATGAAGTATAAACTACACTAAGTTTATATGAAGTTAAGCTAACAAGTCTTGCAACGTTGTGTTGAATACTTGTAACTTCTTGGATGAACTTGTGAACTTCCTTTCTACATAAGACAATCACACAAGTGAGTTTTTACTGAGTTAGATGAGAGTATCTGTGTAAAATATGACTCTAAGTGATGGGTGATTTCTTGCAAGTGGTTTGGTATTTATACCCAAACATACCAGACCTCTGGCGGATACGGCGGAACCTTAGAATGGGTTCCGCCCATATACCCCCAAGGTTCCGCCAGTCTGACAGTCAAACTTACAAGAAATCACTTCAAGTTATTTCTAGTCAAACACACAAACTTTCAAGAGATCACATCAACATGGAATGCTTCCAAAATGTGTAAGAGCTTTATGGATAGTCAAACACACAAGCTTTCCAAAAATGTACATTGATGTGATGTTATACTTTCTTTATAAAGAAATAAAAAATGTTATGTTAAATATGAGATGTGAAGTCTAGTTCTACAACGTTTAAAACTAAAATGATGTATTACTATAAACTAAAGTTTACACTTTGTCATTAACAAAACTTAGCAAAGATCGTAAAATATAATTAACGTTTTTAGGCGATATTTGTATTAACAAGTTAGTTCTGAAAGTTATGAAAAGTATGGAAAAATTATCCAGAAAAATCGTGATAGAAAAAGTTGTGAAATTTTACACATGTCAAAAAAAATAAAAAATAAAAAATAAATCGAAAAAATAGAAAAGAAAAAGAAAGAGAAGAAGTTGGAAGTTTGTTTTAACCAACTTATGTAAAGTTTTGTATTAAGTGGGAGATATCACCACTATTTGTTGTATTATATTTATGGATTGAATGGGAGTTGGCCGTTATGGGAACGCCAACTAAGGATTATTCTTTGTTTAAGATTTTATTGAGTATAATTCGTGTCTACCTAAAGCGTGAGTTACATGAGTCAAAAGCGTGAGTTATTCAATGATATGAGTCTTATTCATGGGATGGTTGGGAAAGTAATTACCACACTTAGGATTTTAATTTATTTGTTTTGTTTATTTTTCATTTTACACCAATTTATATCCTAAATGTTATCCCTACCCAACCGTATTGTTATATTCATCGTTAGCTTTCGAGCATCCGGATATGATGATGGCTAAGTAAGAATATTGAATGTATGAATAACGTAGTGACCATCCGAGTGTTAGATTAATTGACTAGCGCGCTAGCGATCTAGTGTGTGACACCTTTTTTTGAATTTAACTCTTTGTTTTAAAGAGTAAAGAATATTACATGCAATGATAGTTTCTTAACTTACTTCATTATGTATACACTTTTTATAAATTTGATATATATGAATAATTGATAAACTCAAATAAGTACATTTTATCATCATCATTTATCCTATTTATTTGACTTGTTTTATTATATTATTTATGAGAATTGGTGCTTTAATGTTTACTTTAGTGATTCTCATGTAAAAACAAGTAGTGAAACTTGGCGATTTTGGACTGATTATGGAGCAAAACTAGCAAGATGTCAAAAGTCTACTGAAATCCAGAAGATGCGCCGTATCTCTCTCAACAGATACGCCGCAATATCATACTTAGATGAATTCGAAGACCATTGCCTGACTTTGAAGAATGCGCCACATGTAAATCTGTCATGCGCCGCATATGAAACTTTGGTCAAAGAAGAAGATCAAGCTCGTTCTACTTCAAATACGCCGCATTATACATTTGACATACGGCGTATCACTATCAATACTTCACCGGAAACAATCCAAGACAACTGAAGGACATGCGCCACATACAAGAATTAAGTTACGCCGCATCTGAAGACGGTGTACGAATATTCCAGAATATAATAATCTTGGACCCCACGCGAAGTTAAGTCGATGCGCCGCATCGAGCCCTCAGACAGAGACTATAAATACCCCAAGACCTAGACGAATTTTGTGTGCAACATAACCCTAAGGAGCCGAATTCAGACGAACAAGCAACACAAGACACAACCTAAAAGAAGATACTAGAGCTGTAAGAAGGTCCTGCATGTATTCAATTCATTAAGTAGTTTTGTTTTATTGTAATAGTACGCTTTAATTCATCAGGATTGATGGCCGGTAGTATGTGACTGCGGAAAATCATATGCCCGCCTTAAAATTGTTTTTCCATCAATTAAAGTTTATATGTTTGACGTCTTTGGTGAATTTATATTAGTGCTTTGATAACCTCTGTGTCTAGCTGAGCACTGCTACTTGAGCTGCCATACCCCTTCCTCGCCTATTTAATCTGACGTCTTTGGATAAATAGAATGGTCATAAGTAATCATTAAGGGTTTACTCGTCGATATAATAAAACCAACGAGATAGGTTTAATTAATATACACTTCATATAAAACTAGCAATAAAACAAGTGACAAGCTACTTAATTATCAGGACAAGTCTTCTTACAGTCTCTAATTATCTATCTGTGTACGTGTATACTATTCGCTGATCGTGCTCATTAGTTTAATTTACTATTTAATATAACCAATCTGTGCCAGTCTCTCAGGCTGAACCCCCTTTCGTTAGATTATGCTATAAAACTAACTTAGGATATTAAAATACTGATTAGGATAACTAAATAATAAGTTCCACTCTTAGTGATCGACACTCTGCTTACCATTATATACAAACTGACCGGGAACACTGCTCATTAAGTGTGTGTGTGTTATTGATAAGTCGGCTAAATATAAATTTAAAACTTGAGTAGGCATTAATACTGCTAAATCGCAATGACACATCATGCTCACATCAATAATATAATATTATTTGTTGTGGTTTGTGCACCATTAGGTGGTTTTTCCTTATTCGTGTTATTGTTTATGTAATAGATAGGTAGTGATCATATGGTATGTCATATGTTCTAGTGGTTGTTCAAGCTGTGGCTTAAGGTTAATGTGACACTCTATCACATTCCATTATACTTATTGGATTTTTTAGGTTATTAATATATTTTACCGGGGAGAGTCTCTTTTACCCAAAAAGAATATGATATAATATATAAACCTATAAGTACTTTGATATTTTGTGTCACTTTAAATCACGTCTTAGGGAAAACGCTATTTAGAACTTTGGTATGCTTATCTCTTTAACCGAGCATTTTTTTTCTTTTTTTTTTTAATAGTGATAGTGTGATACTAAATTACAAAGTGACCCACCGATTTGAAGTTTGTAGGTTTGACACACACAACAAAATTCGAAAGAAAAAAAAAATGTATGCGAGTAATTCATTGCCAACAAAAGAACTAAATCTTCTCAGACTACACAAAACAAAGTCGTATTTTCTCTCTTTCCAACTCCAGCCACACTTTAAAGAAAACGGGTAGCGAACCAGATCTTTGTATGATGATTCAGCGATTAAGGGGCAGCGAACCACATCTTTTGTATATGATGATTTCAGCGATGAAGGTAACTTCACATGCTCCATCCACACCTTAAAGAAAAGGGGTAGCGAACCACATCTTACGTATATGATTGGTCGGCATTGAAGATTCGAAGGTGACATCGCACTTATTTAACATGGCCCCATTTCCCCATATATGAACCACACTTCAAAGAAAAGGGGTAGCGAATCACATCTTTGTATATGATGATTCAGCGATTAAGGGGCATCGAACCACAGCTTTTTTATATGATGATTTCAGCGATGAAGGTGACTTCGCATGCCCCATCCACACTTTAAAGAAAAGGGGTAGCGAACCACATGTTATGTACATGATTGTTCGGCATTGAAGATTTGAAGGTGACATCGCACTTATTTAACACGACCCCATTTCCCCATAGAGAAATGATAGATGGACCTAAAAGGAGACCTGGACCTAAAAACATGTGGCATTATCCTGATGGCTTGTAAAATAAGTGCGTCCCTGTCTGCAGTCATCAAGATGATGTCACGTGTCTTTAGGTCCATTATTAGTTCTATTTTTAGGTCCATCTATCATTTCTCTTCCCCATATATGAATTCAGTGAACCAAAAACAAAAAGTCATACATCATCTAGCAACTCAAAATCGTTTTTGCCTTTACAGATCTTAAAAGAATGTCATAATGTCATTTAATTACTTTACATCATTGTTGTTCCAAAAACATTGAGATGTATCAAGACATAATTGACCTAAGAAATGGATCGACTTTAGACTGTCACATTGTAAAAGAAAACTTTAAAAACTACTTGTCGACTAACCAAACTACTAAAGTGGTCTTTGAAGACTTGATAGCATGCAACCAGATAACTTTGAAACTATAGTTGAATAAAAAGTATTGTTGGTCCAGCGTTCGACTCTTCAAGCGAATAGGAGAAATTCCATAAATAGGAGGAATTAGCATCATAAGCAGACTGGTATCGCTTTGTTTATTGAAGTTTGTTGGATGGAACCTTCTGTTGGTATATATGCTCGTTACACAGTTAATATTTATACGGCTAAAAAATACATGAATTTATCGGGGCACACACGTATACACAGAAAAATACGTTTGTTAATGTAATTAATATATTTTATAGATTTATTAATTATATTAACTAGTTATAATACCTGTGCACGCACAGGCTTTTTAAAATTTCATTTTGATTATGTATTATTATCGATTAAGAAATGAATCACAAAGAGGTTAACACATAAATTATAGGTATAGAAGAATGGTTGTATCTCACATCCGTGACTACCAACTCAATAACATTATCGTAGTATAGTAACGTAATAACCTGATTAAAAACCATATATTCTTGCTTAATAATTCTCATGTACATACTTTAAAAACCAAATATTTACAACGGCCAACTATTACATTTTCTTTTTGCTCTTTTCTTTTTTTTTTTTATGAAACATCACGTCAATGAATAAAGTTAGGCTATCATCTACGTAGTATTTCTTTTTTTGATTTAGGAGGTGATTGTTATCAAATAAGGATTGTGATGCGTGCATTTTTTTTTTTTAAATTTAAGGAAAACACCTTCTACATTAAACAATGACTATCTAACCCATGTGTTTGTTTGTTTTTTCTTAATAATTAGCTTTGTATAACGGTTTTAACTGACAGACATGCTGAGGTTGATGTTGATGTTATTGTTTAACTTTAACTATTGATATAACTTTGTACAAAATGTGCGAGTTTAGTAGCACATAATAAGCGTTAATGAAGTTAAATATGTTCCGTAAAGTTTTTAAAATGTTTTTATGGATTTTCATATACAAATTTTAAATAACAATTTCATGAGTCGGTAGAATCGCGTATATTTATTTCCATATCACAGTAACTCGTGCTTACCATTTGATATTTATATTCTCGTTACTAATAATTTAGCCGTATATAATATCCAAACTCGTGTACGCATAAATTAAGCTTTTAAATAGAATAACATGAGTCGTTATTTAAATAATATTCTAACGGATGAAAGTCTACAATTAACAATATTAAAACTAATTCGCATATTTAGAAAATTTTGTAATTTAAATATATGAAAGTCTGAAACTAATGCTAATACTCATGTAATTTTAAACAAAATTTATATTATAAAGTATAAGGGGTATAAAGTGTAAGGGGTTATTTGTATTTTTTCTAAAGTTATTAAAAAACATGGAAACTTGTAATTTTACACTTAGCTCCATATATTTTATTTAAAATTCAACCACCAAAGTTTTATTAATTACTTCCTCTTTTTTTAAGTTTTTGTTTTCATAAATTTGACACCTATATTTTTATGCATTTTTTTTCTTAACCAAATTTCTCCACCAAATTTATTAAGTTTGACCAAAATCAATTTAATTTTGACTTTCTATTGACCAATCATATTTTTCGATTTCGCCTACGTGGCAAAATCGAGCTCTCCTATTGGTCTAATTTTATTTTCAATGAGAAGGGTTTTGTAAAAATACTCCGAAATGATGTAATTCTTTTATTATATAAAAGATATGTTTCACGAGAAAATAAATGGTCACTAATTATACCTTTAGTCACTATAATTAGGGCTAATGGCTTGATGCCAAAAGATCCGTGTAGAACCAATTTTTACCATAGAATCAATCAAGCAATCTTAGCCACTCATTTTTTTTTTTATCAAAATAAAAAGAATAAACTTTCACCTTTTTTTTAAAAAAAATTAAATATCTCGCAAACCATAAATCGTTACGCGAAAAAAAATACCATCGCGACGAGAATTAAATTATCTTTCTATAGACATGCATTGTTATATATTTTTGCCGAACTTTTTTTTAGACGAACTTTTTTTTTCAAAATTTTCGCCCAAAAAAATCATATATGATTTGTAAAAATCATATGTGATTCGTTAAAATCAAATCATATGTGATTTTTACGAATCATATATGATTACAAATCATATATGATTCGTAAGAATCATATGTGATTTGTAAAAATCAAATCATATATGATTTTTACGAATCATATATGATTTTTCTGGGCGGAAATTTAAATAAAAAAAGTTCGTCGAAAAAAAAATTCATCGAAAGTATATAACAATGCATATCTATAGAAAGATGATTTAATTCTCGTCGCGATGGTATTTTTTTGTAGTTTGAAGATTTACCGTTTGTAAGATATGTTGTTTTAAAAAAAGGTAGAAAAATAAAAGTGGGTGGCTATGATTGGTTCATTGGTTTTATGGCAAATATGATATCTATATTAATCTCATCTCTTGGTTTGATAATGTATCATATTTGTCATGATTTCCTTCTATATGTTTTTTTTTTTTTTTTTTTTTCTATTCTATGTACTAAACTTGATTTTTTAGTATTTTTTTGTGTATTTTATAACCATTTTGCCCTTCATTTATAAATGGACATATTAGTTCGAAAACCAAAACCCGTTGGGTTAAAGGTAAAGGAGCCGGCCATGGAAGGAACTAGAAGATATAAACACTCAAGAAAAATCCAGGGTTTGATATATTTGAGTTTTAAACAAGAATTAAGGAAGTGACCTATATAAGCTTCTAAACGCATAAGCTATGGTTTCTACAATCAATTCTAGGTAAAAAATCATTTACATGTTCTTGAGTTCATGTTTTAAAGCTATCTTTAGTAGCCAACGCTTAAAGATTAAATCTTGATTGACACAACTAAAAAACCTCAAACCCTTAAAATTTGTCGCATGCATATAACTTGTTTCATACTCATGTCAGATTCAATATGTATGTCATCCATGACCATTATATTCCATGAGTGTGATACATGCAATGGCTATGTATGATAATATCATGCATATTGTTTTTCCTTTTTGTTAATATACGATCAGGCTATGAAACCTTTTAGTTTTATTTGTTTTGATTGTATTTTTTTGTTTTGATTGTATTTAATTTAGGAACGTACATCAAACCTTAGTCTGTCTGTGGTGTTTATTCGTGAAGCAAGCACTAGCATCCTAGTGTATTTCGGTGACGTGTAGTAGTTAGTGCGTAGTTTACTGTGAGGCCCATTATCCAAGTTCTAGCTGTTTTATTTATATAAGGCCCATTAACAGATAAGTTTTACGACCAGCCATCAGGTTACATTTACAGGTAGTTGACTAGTTGAAAAGAAAAACGACGACCCAACCTGAAACACCGACTAGTTAACTCAATGACTTTTCATATTAAGGAACCACCTTAGTTTCCTGTCTGGTCCGCCACTGATTTTAGTTACCTTCCCAAAATAACCAAAAATAGTGCACAATATTTTTCTTAAAAACCCTTTAAATATATTATGCAACACATTTATAAGGAAACCCAATAGTCACACTGAAGGCTATTATGTAAAGATAAAAAGATTGGGCAGGAAATGTGCAACACAACATATGCAATAACGCAAATTAATCCATAAGACAATAAAAATGCCCTTTAAACTCAATAGAAGACAGTTTCTCATGTTTGTATGTTTTGGAATGACTATTAACAAAACTCAAACAAACACTCTCACATGTTAGACTGTTTTTGCAGTGACCGTGTTTTCGCACTGTCAAATTGTATGTTGTTGTTTCAAGAGTCAAAAGCAACAAATGATTAAAAGTTATATGATGCGACAAAGGAGGACAAATACATCAAATGCACAAATAATGTTGTATACTAGGAACTTCTTCGTAGGCAATGAACATTAGATTTGTCATATCTACGATATACACAAGTATTCCCACATATTTTTTGCCATATCGACAAGTATGTTGTTTTTATGATCCAAAAACATTTATTACTTTATTCTATTGATTGATTTTCAATTTGAGATAATCTGTTATATAATAAAAGAATTACATCATTTCGGAGTTTTTTTTATAAACAATCTTAGTGGAAAAAAATTGGACCAATAGGAATGCTCAATTTTGACACATAGGCGAAATCGAGCAATATGATTGGCCAATAAAAAGTCAAAATTGAATTGATTTTGATCAAACTTTAATAAATTTGATGGAGAATTTGATGAAGGAAAAAAAATACATAAAAATATAGGTGTCAAATTTATGAAAATAAAAAGTTAAAAAAATAGGAGGTAATTAATAAAACATTAGTGGTTGAATTTTAAATATATTATATGGAGTTAAGTGTAAAATTATAAATCTCCATGTTTTTTGATAACTTTATATAATAAACAAATAACCCCTTACACTTTCTAATATGATCTTTGTTTACAATTACATGAGTATTAGTATTTGTTTGATACTTCCATCCATTAAACTTACAAAATTTTATAAATGTACGAATTAGTTTTAATATACGTTAAATACTTTTAAAATAAATATTAGTTTTAAATTTTCATCTATTAAAATATCTTTTTACTATGTACGTAAATATAAATAAGAACTCATGTTATCCTATTTAAAAGTTTAATCTATACGTACACGAGTTTGAATATTAAATACAGTTAAATTATTATTAACGGTAATATAAATATCAAATGGTAAGTACGCGTTACTGTGATATGAAAATAAATATACGCGATTGTACTTATAACGACTCATGTAATTATTATTTAAAGTTTATATACGGATATCCGGAAAAACATTTTTAAAAAACTTTACGGAGTATATTTTAAATCAATCAACGCTAATTATATGCTACTAAACTCGCACATTTTGTACAACATGATATCAATAGTTAAAGTTAAACAACAACATCAACCTCAACATTAACATCTATGTCACCTAAACAAAGTTAAATCTTTCATCCAATAAAAGTTTTACAATTGATATTAATACATAATGAAAAACTCATGTATACTTAGTTGTACTTATATCATAATTTTCACGGGTAAATTCTTATATATCCATATAGTAAACAAAAAATTTAAAATAAATTTCATTTATGTGTAAATCCATGTGATCAAAGAACATTTGGCCCAATTACATTATAAGAAGACACACTCAAGAATCAAATACAAGGTCTCGATGCCACGGTTATATTTACAATTTCTGCTAACTATTTTTCTTACTTTCGCACATGTTTATATACTCTAACTTTTTAAAATATACGGAGTATATAAGATTTTCTGTTTTTAAACGATAATACTATATAATTAAATTTATCTTGAAAAACGCCGTGCACGCACGGCATAACTATATTATCATGCTTTCTTTTATATATTTAATTAACACATGAAACTAGCCTGTCTAATAGACGGGCTGTTAAGCTAGTTATACATAATTGTTAACGTGTAATACACTCTTGAGTTGTTTTGAATAAGGGGTGAGTTAGCCACACCCTCCCTAAGTCACACCCTCCCTATGATTGATGCTTCTGCCGGTTGTACGATATGCTTCACGGGTTGTACTGTTTGACCAAAATAGGTGGACCCCCCATGGTAGGGAGGGTGTGGTCGGCAAAGCTATTGGTCTTTCAGCTTATTCTTACAACTAATTTGGTTGTTATTATCTCCGTCAGTTGCACCTACATATCGTCATGGCACCACTCGGTAAATGTGTGGCCGATACTCTCTAGTTTAAATTTTCAACGGGTTTCATATCAATGGTCAGGGTCATTGTCGGTTCTTCACTAGTTTTTATGCTTTTAACGGGTGATTGGCCAAAGTGGTTAGGCGTTTTCTTAAGTTTCGAAAACGGTGTTTTCTCCTTTAGTTGTTGGACTCTCTCGGTTGCATTTCTTAGGCTCAATTGTTAGGGTCGAAGTCTAGCTTGTTTGCGTTGTAAGTCGTAACATCTTGCTAGTTTTTATTACTTTATCGAATATAACTTTAAAAAAATACATTGCATTATACTATAAGATGATTTTCTAGTTCCATGCCTCTTGTAGAAACTAGTTATAACCAGTGAGGTTATTGTTATTTAATATCCATGACTTTGACTGCTTTTTTTTCTCTCTAAAAAGAGTTGCCATATGCAGAAAAATTCGAATATCAATTGCACATTAATTGCATATTTCTCAACAAACTAACAACATTTTTAATTGTTTTTTAATTGTTAGTAAAATACAAGTTCTAAACATCGTCATACAGCAGCAACATTTCTTTGTTATCAGGTTCTTAAATTTTATTTGATCCATCAATCTTAATCTTGATTTATACGAAAAGGGTATTGTTAATTTTTTATAAAGATTGGTTCTTTATGCATGGATAATTTACTTGTTACTGTAATCTTGTGTGTTTAAAAGGGTGTATGGGACTGCTTTATAAAAAAGCACTTATAACAGCTGAAAATTAAACAATTAGAGAAACAATTTTAAGATTTGTGTATTTTGTAGAAAGTGTATTATGACAAACACAAATGGTTTAGAAATTCTCGATTTTAGGGATTTTAGGGATGTTTGTTTAGCTGATTTTAGGGATGTTTGGATAGACTTAAAAGCTTAGGCTTACGAGCTTATATAGACGGGTTAATAAGCTCTTTTTTGTCTGGCTCATGCATTTACGTAGGTTTATAAGCTCTTTTTACACTTTTTATCATAAGATGATCCAAACACACAATGTGAGCTTATGAACTTATTCACACGCTGCTTATGGATATAACGCCTAAGCCTAGATAAAAAGCACAAATACATTTATAGTTGGATTTAAGTAGATATTATGGTAAGAAAAGCAATTAGTTCATATCAGTAAGCCTGTCACAATCCACACATTATAAAGTATAAACTGTTGTATGCTCGAAAATAATCAGATCAGTTAGATGCAAGTTTAGATAATTAGATGATCCAATCACTTCAAACCAGTTATCTCGTAAAAACAAAGTTGATAAGCAATACCAACACGACAACAACAACAATACCCAAATCCAGATCATGCCGGAATGGGGTATGGGGTAGGTAGGATGTAGCTAGTCACGCAGGACTGCTTCGAGAAAGACCTCCGGCAAAATTGTTAAGCAATCCCGAACATCCTATAATTTGATTAAATTTAGTTCAATTCATGTTACTAGTCTGATGGTGTTGAAATGCATGGAATTAAGTTGTGGTGACTGATGTTGTGATGTTTGTGTATGATATTATGATAATGGTGGTGTTTCTTTGCGTTTATTTTATAGGAGAAATTGGTGGAAGAAATGGCGGGAACTTCGAGTGAGGAGTCTGGTCTTGAAAGATCATTTGATGGATTATCAATCGGGCAGCAGCAGTATAGGGAAGCCTTGGCAAACTGGCGGTCCACTGAGCAGGTGGAGAACTCAATTACTCCAACATCATCGCCCTATTGGGATACCGATGATGAAGATGATAGCGGTATGCTTCTGCTTTTTTACCCTTTAATTTGGAGATGAGGTATAGTTTGCTTGCACATGTATAGAATAATCATCGAAAGTAACATTAGGAATTTAACTTTTTGAGCCGAGGTGTACCTTTTGTTAAACTAATTACTTGAATTGCAGTGACTAGTCTTTAATTTATCTATCAGTGTGAAATGTATATATGTAACTGTTTGTTGTAAGCTGAAGTAATATATATTCCAAATATACGTTTTATTACTTCATTCATATGCTTTTCTATGAATCATATACCTAGCCGCCTTTAGAATAAAATGAAAACGTGGATAATATAGTTGATACAAAACTCACATATTTAGTGTTTTTTTTTAAAGGGTAATAATCTATTAATCACAAAAACTATATAATTTTTTACAAATAAGATCAAAGGCATTTCCAAATTCCAATGACCCAACCTGAATCATTGAATACAGTCCATGCTCTACAAACATACATTCCAGAATCTAATAGAGGGACAACCATAATTCACATATTTAGTTATGTGGAAGCTGACAACTTTCTTTTTCATACTGATTCTATCAACATGCTGGACTCAAAGTTTCTGACTTATATGGAAACTATACATGGCCGATCAACAAATTTTCAAAGATTGATGACAGAGAACTTCGCAGCAATGTTTTTAAAGTCGGCGGATACAATTGGTATGTTATTTCTATTACTATATTTAGTGTTAATCTATTTCTTGTGTGTGCAAATATTGATGGCGTTAGGATATGATTAACTGCACAACCCATCTTTATTTAATGTTTTTGCTATGGCTTGCAGGTACATTTTGATCTACCCTCAAGGGTGTGATGTCCGCAATCATCTGTCTCTATTTCTTTGTGTCGCGAATCATGACAAGCTTCTTCCAGGTACAGTTGAACAGCCAAAATGGTTCTTACTTTTTAAATATATTTTTGGTTTAACACTAATTTACTGATACAGGGTGGAGTCAATGTGCACAGTTCACAGTAGCTGTGGTGAATACAGACCCCAAGAATTCCAAATATTCTGGTTGCTTTTTCTTATTATCATGATCATTTTCACAGTTATAGAATCACTTTCCTAGTTAGGTTACCTATACTGGTTGGTTAATGATGATTCACGTGTAATTTATTAATTGTTTGTTTGTAGATACGGTACATCGTTTCTGGAAGAAAGAGCATGACTGGGGATGGAAAAAATTTATGAAGAGGCCAGATTTACTAGATGGGTTTCTCGGTGGTGATACCCTCGTAATAAAAGCTCAAGTCCAAGTTATCAGGTTTCTAGAAAATTCATTCTCAAACTCTAACAATGATGTTTGTCGTTTAAGAAACAAGTACTTGAAGTTAGTGTTTTTAACGTTGTATCCTTATTATTATGACATCCATAGTACCACTACGCACTACTACAAAAACAGCACGTACTAGAGTCCGATTCAAAACCCATATAGAGACTGTCAGACTGGTTACAGATTTGAGCCCGGTTTTCACTGTGTATTAAACTTGATCAAATTTCATTGTCTTGTGTGGTTTGTTCTCGAATTTGTTTTGTTCAAGATACTTTATTTCATTAAACACCTAAATATTTCTTAGATGAGTAGATCTTTCCATTAAAAAAAAAAAAAAAAAAAAAAAAAAAAAAAAAAAAAAAACTAATAATGCTTTTATTGAAATACCTTAGAAGTTAGAACTAATAAATGCTTTTACACGAAGGTAATCATGATGATGACCAGTTTTTCTTTATGTAAATGTTCTATTTTGCGTGCAGTAAACTTGCCTTTTTATTTGTTTCTGTGCTACTCTTTCCAAAAAATGATATTTCTTGTATAGAACTTACATGCGTCCAAGTGTCACACCCAAGTTCTGTCACTTTATAGAACATTTTTGTTTTGAACATTTCAAATGAAATTTTATTCACCATGAGGTTTATTTAAAATCTCATTCTCTTGTTTATATTATGACTGAACCAATGTTGTGGTATTCTGAAGGTATTGGGACGTCATTGTTGTTTCTGATTCATGAAACAGCCTCTTATGTCATCATCAAACGCTTATTTAGTTATATATTTCATTGCTTGAACTTTTACTTACCCTCGCTAGGATATTAATTTTGGCTTATAAAATACTAACATGTTCCAATGTATCTGTAGGGAAAGAGCAGGTCGCCCTTTCCGATGCCTGGACCGTCGTTACAGAAGAGAGTTTGTAAGGGTATACTTTTCAAATGTAGAGCAAATATGTCACCACTTTGTGGAAGAAAAAAGAGGAAGGTTTGTGAAATTGATAGAAGATAGAGTTAGATGGTCAAGGTATGTAATTTTCAAATATCATTACATATTTACCTGTATTTTATTCTTCGCCTTGCAGTGAGAATTTCAGGCCATTAAATTTCATTTTCCCCGTTGTTACAGCTTCAGTAATTTCTGGTTGGGAATTGATCAAAAATCTAGGCGCCGAATGTCAAGGGAGAAATCAGATACAATATTGAAATTTCTTGTAAAACAATTCTTTATTGGAAGAGAAGCCACGTCATGTTTGGTGATGGACACTTTAAACAGTGGATTAAAGGCTCTTGAGGGTCAAAGGCAAATCCATCCCAACGAAGTCAGAGGTAACTCTGATGCAGAAGAAGTACCCATGTCCATTTTCCAGATGGAGACCGGCACATATGTTTTGGTTGATGATGTGTTGCTTTTGCTTGAGCGAGTGTCCTGGGAACCATTGCCCCCAAAAGATGAAATAGGTCCTCAAAAGTATACTAAGGTCAGTAAAATCTTATATGGTTAATTAATTAGAAATCACATTTGACTCATTTATCTCAAATGGGTCAAATAAAGAATTTAAAAGATAAACGGGTTGAAAGTCACCCAAAGTCTTGTTAAAAATGCATACAACTTTCTGAGTTGTTAATAACTCAATCTACTAATGTTTTACTAATCACGACTGATATCTTAATTTGTGAAAAGATAAAATGGATTAAAAAGTAATTAATTTTCTTATTTGGTCTTTTGGTGTGTGCCTAGGATGGTGGCTCTGGGGAGGATTTTATCAAGGTATCTATTGAGCATTATGAAAGGCGTCTCACTGAAATGGGGCGTAGAACCATCGAAATGTTTGTCTTATCCCATATATTCAGGTAAATACTCCATGATTATATTCTTTATTGGATGATCAACTTTTTTAATGTAAGAAATCAGGTTAATTTAGTCTCTTATTATGGATATGTCACAACAGTAAAATAGAAGGAGCATATCAAGAGGCTGTTGCTTTAAAGAGGCAGGAGGAACTCATCCGTGAAGAAGAGCGCATGGTCCGACCAAAACAGAATAAACCAGGGAAACCAAACAGAAAATGATGAGTTTGGCCGGGTTGACCCATCATAATTTGGCCGCTGATTTAGGAATTCTATGCGTAAATCGTTAAAAATCTGTTTGATTTGTGGTTTATGCTGAACCAAACCGTATTGCTTATAGACATTTTTTTTGTTTAGTTCATTTTCTTTTCAAATGTTATGCATCGGGTAGTTATGGAGATGTTCAAAAAAAAGTGTTAATGGACGTAAGTTGAGGTTTTGCGATTTTGCCTACTGACTCTTTATTAATGTTACAAATGGTTTAATCCGGTGAACTAAATGACCGGTTTGACCTACTTTGTTTCGAACAAAGTTGGCCGGTTTGTTATGGTGAAATGTCAAACTGAGATTATTGTTTTGGCTTTGATGTTAGTCTTAAACCGGAAAAACTATATCATACACGCCTTCAAAAAATTCAATACAAAAAGTGAATAACCAATTACAGTAGAACGTAACAGACTTGCAATCCCTAACAAATTTGTGAAAGATCGGAAGGTAAAATCATTCTAATGGTAAACGATACTTTGGAACATTCTCCAAGAACAGAAGGTCATGCTTGAGATTGTCATGTGAGGGCATACATGGCAAATCAACCATTCTTGACAATTTAGTTTAGGGGTTTAGATAATGACAACTCTAAAGACTGTGATTAAGAATATACTAACATTTATTACATGACACGTGTCGCAATGATAGGGCATAGCATTTTTGGAAAAACTTTATGAGGGAGAGGCTCAAAACTCTCGTTTATTAGAGAAGATAGATAGATTTCGATCATTATTTGTGATAATTTATAATGTCGAATTACAACTAATATCTTGGATTCAGTTATGATTATAAAATTGAAATGTTAGGGCGTGTTTTAGTAAGGAGGTTTTCCAGAAAAATTTTTCAAGAATACCTAAGAAAATGAAAAACGCGTTCAAATTGAGTTTTTTCCAAAAGTTTTCTTGGAAAAATGGAGAAGCTGTTTTCCAAGTTTATAACTAAGTTTTGGAAAACTCCCTTTATGAGTTCTCCATAGGTTTTCCATTTTAGAAAATTTCATCTAAACACGTTTTCAAGTGTTCTTTAGAGAAAGAATAGCTCCCGCATTCTCCAGAAAACTGAAAAATGAAAAGTAGAAAAAAAATTTCATTACTAAACGCGCCCTAAGTGATCTGAAGACAAAATTAACCCGGCCACCGACTTAATAGTATATCTTGGTCTAAACATGTAACCATGTGTAAGATTAGTACACATAACCAAAGGTGTATTTATGATTATCAACTTTTAATACGATATGATTTGATCAAAGATATTAATGAAATGTCATAATCTAGATATCAATAGTTAACTAATTGAACTTACTCAGAATTTTAATGTACTATGGTCATGTTTGGCAACACCTTTTTGGAAGCGTTTAAGAGCGGTAAGCGACAAACGACAAGCGTTCCAGTCTTAACGCTTGTTTGGCAACACTGCTGCTAGCGTTTAACAACACCTCAAAAGCTTGCAATTTTAATGCTTCTTAAAGAAGCTTTCCAATATACCGCTAGCGTTTTACTTTTAATATTACCAATTTACCCTTAAAAAATAACATTCATTCATAAGTATATGCCTTTTTACGTAATTTTACATTTTATAATTACAATTACAGCTACGTTACCAAACACGTTTTTTAAACAAGCAACTAATGCTTACTGCTACTGGTTACTGCTACAGCTTACTGCTTATTGCTACTGCTTACTACTACCTGTCGCCAAACATACCCTATAACTGAAATGGTTTATGGTGTTTTCAACTTAACTGTCTACAAATATTGTGAATATTACTTGCTACTTTAAGTAGTATTTTCGTGCACTAGAAATTTCAAAATTGAAATTCACATCATGTGTTGTAAACATTAATGTGACCCTAAAGGTTTGAGATAGCTTTTTCGCAAGACGAGACAGCATGGCCCGTGCGATGCACGGGCTTTGTTTACCATGATTAAATCATACTTGTATTCGGGTAAAAAGTGTTCAGGTTATGTTGGCATGTTGATTTCTTTTATATACAACATTTAAATGCATTGGTTTACTCATTATAGTCCGTTACCTTGTGATAGACAATACATCTCAACAAAGTTAGAACTCACAAAGTTATAACTCACAATGCCTCAAACATTAATTTTCATGCAACAATCTAATCTTAGCCAATATGAACAAATTAATATAACTCTTATGAGAAGATTGTACATAACTAAATACATTCCCAAAAAGAGGCTTTAAATCACACTATAAATTGATCAAGATTACAAAACAGCTTAATTCTTTGATTCTCAAGAAGGAAAATGCAACATTTATTAATAAAAGTAATCAAATCATTTTCATATAGATACACGTATGAAGATATACTTTAACTGTTTAATACATATATATCAACTTTGTAATAAGATAAAAATTGAATTGCTATTTGCAACATGCAGGCTTCATGCATTTATCTCAACAATACTTTTTCTTTATGCATAACTACACATCCCATAAACGCAAGTATTCCCTTTCTTGCATCTATTGGCGCACCCTCCGCAATGACACTTGTCCTTCATCACTTTGACGCATTTTCCCTTGCAACAAATATAACCTAAGATTATAACATCGGCATACATATAAAAACAATCTATAAACTCACAATCATTCTATCGAATTCACATTAAGTTGATTTTTTGGGTGAGTAACTTCCTAAATATCATTAAATGCAATGATTGTTGGGTGTTAAAAGTTGATGTTAATTCACAAACCAAAGTTTATTAACCAAGTGTGAGTATTGAAAAGTTATCCGTCCCATCTTCACAGATAAGTTGCAAGAAATAGTTTCAAGTCAGCTGAATGCTAGAGGTTGTTTCTATTGGGGGTGGCAACGCTAGCGGTTTGGCATGCGGTTTGGGTGATGCCGATCGGCATGCCCAAAACCACTCATGCGGCTTCAACAATGCGGCAAGGAAATCGGTATACAATACCGAATCGACATGGCTTGTTGGTTTTAAAAATTCGAACGTTGGAAATTTAATGCATTAGCCGTTTGAGGCTTTTTCCCATTGCCACTAAAAAATGAAGGTGAGGTATGGTGAATCATGAAATGTGTTGGCGTTAATTTTGCATCATGTTGAATTATGGTGTGGCATGACTGCCACCCCCCTTAGCATCTATTCATTGCCCTCTATTTAATATAGTTAATTGCAAGAGATCATTTATAGGGTATCTCTTCATTTCCATTTAGTAAGTATATTTGTTGTTATGGTTAAAAAGAGTTTCCTTTTTAAGTGTATAAATTACCCACTCTCATTAGGTTAAAGACCTAATGCATAGCCCAATCAACAACAAACATGTGCTCGCGTACCTCCAATCCAAACCTATATAAAAAAGGCGTGTTTTACGTGGTGCAAGTGTAAAAAAATATGTAGGTCAATGTAATATCAAAAAATTTGTCAGCTAAAAGTTTTTATCATCACATAAAAGAACAACGAACAATCTCCTTATGTGACTGTAACCGAAACCTTCATATTCAATGTCAATTCAGCAAAAAATGGACTCCTTAACGACTTGTTTGTTGATGTGGAAAAACATGTAGCTTATTTAAAACACCAAACAATGGATTGGCTAAGCCACAAATAATGTCATATACACATAAGTAATGTTGTTATTCTGTCATAAAACCAACAAACTATGGGTTCTATGCACTTCCCATATATATTGCCGACATTTTACTTGCGACCCATTCGTGTATATGATAATTGATAACTAATTGGTGGTACCTTCTATAGAGGCATGGATAGGCCCCTTCAAGTAACAATTGAATGGAATGATGAATTAAGAATTACAAAAGTGAAGATGTGTATAAACGCAACTTATGAATGCATTAAAAAGTGGATGTGTATAAACTATAAAAGCAACTTATGAATGCGATTACTTGTGTACGTCACCGAATAAATTGGGATCAAAAGGGTCGTGAGAAAAGTGTATTGATTTTTCCTGACTAAGTGCTTCAACTAAGGAATACTCACCTCGACCACCAAGTTCTCCAAGCACAACGATCATTTTAATCAATATTACAACACATTAACATGTCGAAATAAGAAAGTATAAGACGACATTTCAAAAAAAGAGAATATTAAATATTGTAGTTTTTTATTAACGGAGGGAGTAACATATACCTGTGGCATGTTTAATTTGTTGAAGCGCAAAAGATGATCTGAAAGAGTAGAACCGGGAACAACATATTCTCCAATAGCAATGCTTACAAAAAGTGATCACAACAATGATATTAAATTATTATACCAAATACCTTTTTATGTTTAAAAAAAATTAATAAGGTTATATTAAGCAATAAAAATAAAGTTAGTACCCTTGCAAGCAGAAAAAGAATAAAGGACATAAGTATTTTGCAACAATTTAATATTTTCTTTTTATTTCTTCAGATTTTCGTTGTTTAAAAAGGAAATAATGTCACCTAATATATGGGGTATCATCGCATTATAAAAATTGTAAACTCAGAGCATTTGTGTAAACATCGAGGCCTGATTGAGCACAAACAACAGATCCAACAAACAAACACACAGGAAGATATTCTTTATGTATAGTACATTTCATTAGACATCCCACCCTATAGTTTAACTGACGCATTACATTATTTCTGAGACTGACTTAAAAAACATTGTCCAATATATGTAGTGTTTATGTTACTGAGTTAATCAAGGTTACGGTCTACTGAAGAGGTAACACTTTCGTTCTATGTACATCGAAATAGGTTGATCCATATAGTGTTTATACTTCTAACGGGTTAAACAGGCCAACAGCCGTTCAAAGCATAGTTAATTCAAGAGATTATATTACTATTGACATAATAGAATTTCTGTAATCATATATATTCATATTTAACACACTGATTATTTTGACCCAATCAACCAGAAGAAAATTACCTGTTTTGACCCACCCCATTACCCGCTCCACCCATTTTGACACCTCTAATCAACAGTATAATACTTTACTCAGAGATTTGGATACAAAAAAGAATACGCACATGTACATTGTTAAACTATCGAAAACATGTGAATATATGACCAACGATTAAGAAAAGGAACATTAAAAAGTTTATCTCTAAGTTGTTTTTGGTTTTTACCATCAAACACATAGGCCTAGATTTGGTTACTTGTGTTGCTGAGTTTATAGAATGCCTCACTTGCCTTATGAGCTATAGCACGGTATTGTATTGATCGAGGCTACGACATTAAGAAAGACATTGTCCTGAAAAAGAATTGAATAACTATATCAGTTTCACAAAGATCATGAATGTATCTAATGGTTTATTTAGTGGAATACCAATCCATAACTCTTAATTTGTTAATCATTACAACAAACTCATTTGAACACATAACTCGATCAATAGAGAATTGCCTGCATGCAAACTACTGAACCAATCATTTGTGTATGAACATCAATGAAAATTACTTACATTTGAGGGAACAAATTCTACGTTAGATTCAACCTCATCCTAATCAGAAAGAGATGTGCGATCATCAAATGTTGAGGGTCTCCTGGGTGTGGAAGAAATCGAGCGAGGCGTCACAAGACTATATAACCTAAGCATTTAAGAAGATTAATTGGTAAAACATTTTCAATCAATCCAATGGTATTGCGTACGATATCAGGCTTTTCACGATCCATATATAAAGGTACCAATAGACTCATTTACGAAAGGATTTGAATGGATTGTAATTAATAAATCTATTGGATGTGGAAGGACTAACAATTCTTTATAATGAATTAATTAATAGAGCTATTGGATATGAAAGGATTGTAACAATAAGTAACTAAGGAATCCAAAGGTTCAAATTAACAAATCCAAAGTCTCTAATTAAACGATGCATGAATTTATTAAATGTAGGTGTATGTTATCATAATTGAAACGTTGCATGAATGTTTTGAGTTTGCATAATAGAGCTTTATAAATTCTGGATTCGGAGTGTCTTAAAGCCAGGCTTCATCAATGTGGCTTTATATTTATGTAACTTTAAAAGCTCTTAAAAGCTTTCAAAAGAAGCTCAACATCAACAAACTTTCTTAGCTTAACCATCATAATAGAGTTTCTTAGCTTGTGACATTAATGCTCACATTCAATATGGGGAACTCAATCTTTATATATATATAGATAGATATAGATTAATGCGTATGACAAAATTAGCATCGCACATTATTTTTTCCAAAAATGTGAGTAGACACGAACACACTTTGACATGTTCAACCCTTAAAGCCCTAGCCTACAAAAGCCTAAAATAGTTTATCTTGGGCTAAGAGGTATAGTTTTGCAGTTGCGTACTTCTAGGGCCCGTTTGATACTCACAAAAGCCCAAAAGCCTAAGCCCCATATCAAAAAGCACTATAGACTTTTCATGAAAAAATGAGAGAGGTTGCTAATATTAACTGAAAATTAAACGAAACACATTTATATTTACGTTATGGTGGTGAGCTATTTGGGCAATTTCTTGAAACATTTTTGCGGGTGTTTATCATCTGTATAATTTATCTCATTTGATTAAGTTTTATATTTACGTTACGGTTTCAAGTAAATGTCATACTAGATGTGAGTTCGACATAACTTGCAACCGAATCCGAGGATGCTTATCAAATTGTGACATTATCACAATATTCAAAATTGTATTCACATGTGCCAATTTATAAATTGTATGTTCACAATTAGCGATGTTTGGTTTGAGGGTATGAATAATAAGGAATAGCTTTTATTCCTATTGTACTTGTTTTATTGGTGGTTTTGGTATTTGAATATGGTATCAAACATTTATAAGCATGTAATTTTAAACCGATCAGAGTAATGGGTTTATAATCCCTTTCCCATTGTCATATGCGTAGTCATTCTCTTGTATTGTCAAACGCCCCGTTACATGTGTTTTTTAGAGGTGTTGTTGTTCATACCCTTAACCCATTAATGATTATTTTTTATTTTTTATATTTTATTTTTTATTGACAAGACAAAACAGTTTTATTTGTCCCGTACCTTTTGCACTTTAATACTTTTGTTTTGTCAAATGTTATAATTTTACCTCTGAATAATACATTTCAGAACACTTTTATCAGATTCGTGCTTTCCAATTTTATTTTATTTCTTTCTAGTCTAATTCAAATACTTATTCCGTACTTTTTGTCTCTTAACAATGAGAAATGATAGAACTACATAATTTTTATAAAACAAAATTCACAAAATGATGTGTCACGATGATTATTAGCTTAAAATATGAGATGGTTTTTGTTAGAAGGTGACTTAAACTTTAAGGGTTGTTTGGTAAATTTGTGACTTGTCCTACAAGTTTGTTTAGAATTTGGTAACTAATCTATGACGGTTAGTTTTGCCCTATAAATAGGGATCTTTGGCATTAGAATTATTTGTACCTTTTGAATAATAGTTTGGTACCTTTGGAATTTGTCTTTGAAATTTGGTTTTGTATTTAGTTTGTTAATTTGAATAAAGCTTCCGCATTCGTTTGTTTGAATTTGTTTGTTTGTTTTGTACTTTGAATTAATAACAAGTGGTGTCAGAGCCAGGTTTGTTTAGCAATGAAGAAGAAAAAAAAATAGTTTCAAGTTCGTTTGACTTTTTTATTCTGGTTTGAAAAAATCGTTGTGTTATGGTTTATGTACATCGATTTTCGTTTTGAACAAAGCTTATGATTGGTTGTTTTTGTTACTTGGGACCGATTTGTGTTTTATTCGAACTTTTGGATTTTTGATTAGCTGTGGGCCTTTTGGATTACAATTGAGATTTTGAATTTGTATTAGTTTTTGGTGTGTACGTGAAAATCTCTTCATTAGTTTTGCTTGTACTGAACTTGGTTTGGATTTTGAAATCCATTGGAATATATTCGTGCCAAATTGGTTTGGAATAGATTTTGTATTTGAATTTGGACCGTAAGTGGGTCATTAGGATTATTATCTATATCATGTTTGGGCATTTTGAATTATTAGAGCCCGTTCGTCAAGTTATTTATTAATTTGAATTTGTTTGATACTTGGATAATAAGTTTGAAGTTCGACCGTAATACTTATCGATAAGTGGGTCATTATAATTTGAATTTGATATTTAGGTCATAATGGAGTATTATATAAGCGGACCATTGGAATTTGAATTTTGGTATTTGGTATTTGAAGATTGATTTGGTTTTTTGAAGACTTGGTTCAAGTCGTTTGGAATTTGTGACTTCGGAAAATTTGGATCTTCATTTGTCTTGCTTTTGAAGTTTGATTGTCTTTGTTGAAGATCGTTTGAGCCGATTTGTTTGTTTAGTTGACCGAGTTTGAATTGGCGGTTAACGTTCGATCGTTCGTGTTGAAGATGATCGCCGTTTGTATTTGTTCGGTTTGTTTTGGATCATTTTTGGGAATCGATCGTTCATTTGGAATTTAGCTAGCATCACTGCCATTTGGAATTCGGATTTTGGAATTTGAGATTTGGCATTTGGAATTTGGAACTTTGAATTTGATTTGAAGCCGGTGAAGGAGTTTAAGTCACGGTGGAGATTGTTAGAAGGTGACTTAAACTTTAAGGGTTGTTTGGTAAATTTGTGACTTGTCCTACAAGTTTGTTTAGAATTTGGTAACTAATCTATGACGGTTAGTTTGCCCTATAATTAGGGATCTTTGGCATTAGAATTATTTGTACTTTTTGAATAATAGTTTGGTACCTTTTGAATTTGTTTTTGAAATTTGGTTTTGTATTTTGTTTGGCAATTTGAATAAAGATTCCGTGTTCATTTGTTTGAATTTGTTTGTTTGTTTTGTACTTTGAATTACCAACAATTTTAAAGGTGTGGAAAACTATAAGGGTGGTTGAATAGTTTACCTCTTTTTAGCGTTGATTATATTTTAAAATCTTATCGAAACTTTCGTGTAAACAAAGATTTAGATTTGAAGATATATCAAACACAATATAAGTATATGCAAAGATAAAGAAAGAACAATCAAACCACAACACGATAGTTTATCGTGGTTCGGNGTATAAAGTTGGTCGTGCATAAGTTACATGTGGATGATCCTAGATTGGACGCATGAGATGCACGTCAACTTATGTCTATGTATTCCAAAGTCTTTGTATGTATCCAATATCCTTGATGTGGACCACATTTCTCGGGCAAACCTTCTTAAGAGAAGATCGATAACTACTTAGCGTATGAATTTGGTATCTTTATCGGACTAAAAATTATGAAACGAGAAGCTTATGAAGAAATTCATTTCTCTCACAAAGATAAAATAATGAGATACAAAAATAGAAAAATGGGAGCAAGAGGTACACGAGTAACTTCCATGAGTAGCGTTAGCATCTAATTTGTAATTAAACAATGATCCGTTTTTACACTTAGTTTGGGGGCTTGTGAAAAATCAGGGACGATGAATTTTATCCAATCGATCACTTTTTCTATGAATCGTGTTCTTGCTCTATGACCCTTAATGGTTATTGAAAGATAATGAAAGTCAAGCACACCGTCATAAGCTAAAGTAGTGTAATTATGTGATGTACATAGTCAAAAATGGAAAACCGGGGCGTTTTAGGGAATAAATGATTTCTTATCTCCTTTGAACGTTTTGCTACTTTTCAAAGTTAGTAAAGAGAGGTTTGAAATTATTTATCTCTAAGGCGTGACGTGATTACATTGCGTGAGGACACGCAATACCTTAGTATGGGGGATTTTGGTATGTGCTATTTTACACATACTTTTGACCTTAGTTTAAGTGTTAAAAAGACCAAAAACTAACATTAAACGCCAAAGATATCGTGTTTTTGTGTTTGTGACTGTGCAGGGAAGGATATTGCAAAAACATCATCAAAAGCAACCAAAAAGCCTAAAACGAGCACGAGATTTGGAAAAGAGTTTGAAAGTGAAGCCGAAGATGAAATTTGCTTAAGAAAAGCCCGTGACGACGTATTTATTTCTTAAAGGCTCGAGAAAACGAAAGAGACGCTTAATCAAAGTTCAAAGATAATTATTAAGATAAGCTTTATAAGTTCGAGCAAGTGATCACTTTTACGTCTTTGAAGACCTTTGAAAAGCACGTCAACACGCTACCTCAAGTTACAAGGACTTAAGTTTAATTCTTAGAAAGTTTAGTAGTGTGTAATAGAAGTTTATGTGTAGTTTTCATGAACGATAAAAGTAGAGGGGCTAAAACGTACACGATGTAAAAAGGAAGCCTCTTTGGCTCCTTTAAATAGCACCCCATGGCTTCATTTTGAAGCTAGTCTTTAGTCTTCATTTTTATTTTTGTCTTAAGTTTTTAATTAGTGTAAGTTTTATTTTAATGAAAGTTTTATTCATGTCTTATTTTCTTTAGCTTATTTTCAACACTTCATCTTTCTTCTTAATCTTTACAAGTATTGAGTTTATTGCCAATCTTTGTTTACTTAATCAATCTTTTATAAAAGTTTCTATAAGTTTTGTCACCTTTGCATGTTTACTTTTTGAAAAAGAAAAAAATAATAATAAATGGGTTAGGGCTTGTATTGGTTTCGTTAGCTTATTTTTAAGCTTATTAGTTGTTTAAATTTTGTTTTCTACAAAGTCTTCACAAAATTTTTAGTGTTTAGAATTTTGTTCCACAAAAAAATAAGTTCAGTTCATATTCTTTAGGGTTTTGCGAGTTTGGATATTGGGGTACTGCGAGTATCAAATTTTCTAGTTATGTTTTGCGAGTATGCTTAAGACTTAGCGAGTTTGGTTCATTTTTGATGTTTAGCGAGTATAGAGTCCAATCTTTGCGAGTATTGATTCCTAATAGCGAGTATGCTATGAAAACCTGCGAGTATCATCTTGGCAAGTTTATTTTGCGAGTATTGAGCCTTGTCCTTGCGAGTTTGGGTTATTCTCTTGCGAGTATGGGGTGTTAGTATTTGCGAGTAAGTCCTAAGGGCCCTAGCGAGTATGGTCTCAAAAGATTGCGAGTAAGGCTTTGGAAAATAGCGAGTATGATAGTTTTCTGTTTTGCGAGTATGGTCTCCAAGTTCTATTTTTGCGAGTATGTTTATAGAGGTCTTGCGAGTATGAGTTTGATTTGAGTCTTAGCGAGTTTGGAGTCAATTCCTTGGCAAGTATCATAATCGTATTTGCAAGTATGGTCTTTGCTTATTAAATTTTTGTGTCGAGTTTATTGTTAGTCCAAGTTTTCTTTGAGTCGAGTTCTATTTCTTTTATAAGTCGAGTTAGACTTTTATTTACTTCATCGTTTAATCGAGTGAAGTTTTATTTAGTTTAAATCTAAATGACACTCTGTCGAATTTTTCTAAAAATCTTTCTTACTTAGTTTACTTTCTTAATCACTTAGTTCGTTAAATCTTTTATAAGCTTAACGTTTACTTTTCATTTATTAAATTTAAAATCCAAAATCATTTTACGTTCTTAGTTTACTTTTCTTTCTTAAACTTTCCTTCCTTTTTAATTATCTTAGTTTCATCAAGTTAATGTTTTCTTTTGTTCTTAATTCTATTTCTTTTAAACACGTTCTTATTTGCATTAAGTTTTAAAAGTTTTCTCGTAGTGTAAACAAAAACAAAATCAAATCTTTTAAACCTATTCACTTCACATAACTCACGATTTTGAGTGACGAGATCAGTTCAACCCTCGTTGGGACTACGACTCGTGTTTAAGCTTCACCGCTTGATATACCACGAATCAGTTATCAAGACTTGCAACTTCTTGTTGGAAGCTTGAAACTAGAAATGAGTTAGTGAGCTTCTTTGCTACAATAAGAAACTTCACAATAATGAAATGGTTAAAGGGTTAGATCAATGATAATTTGAATGTGTGTGAAAATATGATGAGAAGTGATAAAAAATAAAAGCTAGCAAATGGTTTGGTATTTATAGGCAAAATTTACTTTGGCCTGGCGGAACCCGCGGAACCCTCACAAGGGTTCCGCCCGTGTATCCCCAGGGTTCCGCCAGATCTGACAGAGTGAACTTTTGCCATAACTTCCAAACCAACCTAAGTCACATCAACTTAGTACATGTCATAACCATGGCTTGTAGAATAAGGCTTATGGATAGTCAAACACACAACTTACCATAAATATGAAGTGACTTGTGAATGCCATAAAAACATGATGTGATGTAACATATTTATGGCATGTAAAAACAAAGTGAACTTAATGTGTAAATCCAAACAAGGTCACATCAAGTTAATGCTAGCCAAACACAACTTTGTGTAAGAAAAACTTATGGTTAGTCAAACACACAATGTTTCCTTAATTGCAAAATGACAACTTACCTAAACTGGGATGTTGACATTTTTCTAGTTAAAAAGACATATGGTAATGTTGTGTTCTTATAAAATGTGAATGTAAAATGGTAGAAAAGTTTTTGTTACTGCAAGATAAACTAGAATTATGTTTTAACAAAAACTAAAGTTTAGACTTTGTCGTTAACAAAACTTAGCAAAGATCGTAAAATATAAATAACGTTTTTAGGCGATATTTGTATTAACAATCTCCCCCTTTTTGTTGATGACAAAACATAAACTTTGTTTTTGAGTAAATCACTAATTTTAGTGTTAAATCTTTAAAAACGCTTATATTTAAACTTGTTTTACATAATTGACGAAAAATCATTTTCATTTTAAGTTTCAAAGTTTAGATATAACTTTCTCCCCCTTTTTGTCAAAACAAAAAGAAGAGTGGCGTAGCGGAACACATGCTCCTCCTTGGTCGATACTCCCCCTAAATGGAGTGCCAAGAAGGAATCATGGATTTTTAACCTACAAAAAAATGGTTAGTTGGTGATAAACGCACATTGACAAACATGTATTCACCACACAATATGAGAAATGAAAGGCAACACAAGCACAACTCATATATGTTCAACCAACAATGCAAGTAAGAAAGAATGCATTTCAAGTAAAACTTTGACTTTCAAAAGTCAAATGACAAGAAATGGAATATCACCCTCCTACTTCTAGAAAAAAATAAAAATAAAAATAAACCAAGAAATAAGATAGCATCCTACTTCTATAAGTAGGTGACTTTCAACACTTCCTTAGTTGGGGCAAACGGCCTCCAAAATGAGCTCTAGGAATTGTTTGGATGGGAGAGAGCATCCAAACGCTCTAGGATGTGTTAGAGGGTGAAACGGGTCTCATCGTGGAATTGGTGGAGCAAGGTTTTTATGCTTTCACCAAGTTTTACCATTTGTTCACATTGTGAGCAAAGATGGCGATGAGTGGGTGGAGAAGAGTTGTTTGGAGCGGGTGGTGGTGGATGTTGGATTGATTCAAGCAAGGTTGTTTGGAGGTCCATTGCTTGATGGAGATGGTTCTCAACCATTCTTTCTATTTCCTCATAGGAGGGGAAGAATGATTCGAAGGCTTGGGAAGGTGGTGGAATGGGTTGAACATTCTCTTCAAAATGAGGTTCTCCATAAAGAGGACCGTGGATGTCATTGAAGAGAGGATGGAATAGTAAGGGTTTGGGTTGTGGTGGATGATGGTTTTCCAAAGGCACATTGGGCTCAAACAATGACCTTGGTTTGGGATTGGAAATTTGATCATTGTGATCAAATGGGTGGAAAGGATTGGGTGATCGTGGTGGAAGACCATTTAGATCTTTTATGTATGGGTGTGGTGATGATGGTGGAGATCCAAATAACTCCACGGGTGTGAGTTGCGGTGGTAGTGATGGTGATGGTGTTTTGGATGGTTGAGTTGAAGCACTTGGTGGTGTTGGGTCAATGGGTGTTGTTGTAGGTGGTGGAGTAGTGAGCTCACTTGGGTCTAAGGGTGATGGAGTTGGAGTAGCTAGATTCAATCATTCTTGATTGGTGAGGAAAATTCATCCGAAGATGAAGAGCTTAGGTTGATGGTTTGATATGAGCAAAACGGTTTGACACTTATTCGAGCGGTTCTTCAAATAGGTCTTGAGGGTTGTGAGGTGAAGGATGACTTAGTCATGGTTGAGGTAGTGTTTTTGGATGCTCAAAGTAAGGAATTAGAATGGTGAAGGTGTGATTTGAGGTTGTGTTAAGATTGTTGAATTTATAGGATGGATGAAATGTTGGAAGGGGTGTTTGGATTTAATGGAAAGCCATTTAAAAATGGAGGTTTGTAATGATTTGGTGGATTAATGAATGTTCTCAAGTGATTTGGAAGTCAATCCAATGAGATGAAGGAAGAAGACATGGTTTTGCACTTAAATGCTCACTTGTCTTATCAAGATGGTTAGTGGCTTAGAAAACTCAGATTTGAAGGAACCTTTGGAAGGGATCCTTCCTTTATGGGTGAGGGTTCCTTGAGGTAGTTAGGAGGTGGTTTGAATTTTGGCGGGAAAAGGGTTCCTAGTTGTTTTGGATCCTAAGAATGCTCCTAAGGATGTTCAAAACTAACAAGGAATGGTTTTCTATCCTAAAATGTGGATTAGAAGTGGTGTGGTTGTCCAAAATTTGGAAAATGGTTGAAAGAATTTCTGGGCACTGGCGGAACCCTCGTGGAATACCGGCGGAACCCTGATGAGGGTTCCGCGGGTTCCGTGAGGCATAAACCTGCATACCCAGGTTTTGAACTGGCGGAACCCTGATGAGGGATCCGCCGGTTCCGCCGGTGCTGAAAAAGTAGACAGTCCGCGTTTTTAACCCGCAAGACGATTTCCGAATTTTTCGAAAACTCCTAAAACTAAAAATATAATTTATATCTAGTTAGGAAATGCAAAAATTGGACGTGTAAACACGCATATGGTATGACTTTGACCGGGGGCTAGCGAATTCCACTATACTTAGTGAAATTTTCATACATTTGAAAATTTGACAACTAGCCAAAAGTTGTTGTCCTGCAGCAAAGTTAGTTAATACATGTTCGAAATTGTCTTAAACAACCTACCAACACATAAATCTATAACAAGCATTGTTCAACCGACCAAATCGTTCAAATGACACCTTGTGCCAAACACTCCTATTCTTCTACACACCCGCACTCATTAACGGTCCAACTTCTTCTTGAGCTTTCCAAGGAACCTCCCCATGTTCTTGAACATGCCCTTCGTTTGCTTGAACTCCGCCGACTCATTCGGGATTTCCGGAAGTTGGGAAATGTATTCTAGTGGAGGAAGTCTAGAGTTAGGCAAATTTTCATCCTCACTCATTGAAGAGGAGGACGAAGAGGTAGGAGGGTGAGGACGTTTCCCTTGGGCTAGGTAGGTTCTCTTATCACTAAGTGGAGCAAAGGTGTGTGGGATAAGAGTATACTCTAGGCGAAGACCTCTAGGAGTTGGAGGAATGGGAGAGATGAACCTATAGAGACGGGTCAAGAGCATCCCATACGGCATAGCCGTTGTGCCTTGCACGGGGATGTCCGCCATTCTCTTTGCCATGTAATAGGCAAGGTTGAAGGGTTGCCTAACGGAGAGTGAGTACATCATATAGCAAAGGCAAAGGTTTATATGGTCCCGGTTCCCTATGGTCCTAATGACATTGGCACGGAGGATTTCTTCCCATTTCTTGAATTGGGGCATGAGTTCATTGAGTTCCATTCCGTATGGATCTTTTTGAACTTCATTCCCGGTTCGGGTTCTCCTAGTGTTGGTTGTCCTAACAAAGAGGTGGTTGCGGAGAACATCCTTGGATACAAGAGGAGTGTTGTAGGGATGGATTCGGTCCATGAGAGTATCAAGGGTTGCAAGGGAGTGCTTGTCGGAGTAGAGGCAAGTGCCATGGTTTGGAACACCTAGAATTTGGGCAAAGTCATCTAGGGTGAAGGAGAAGTTATGACCACTAGCCGAAAAATTAATGGACATCCGTCCATAGTCATCGGAGGTGAGATTGATCGAGGCATAAAACTCTAAAATGAACCTAGGACAAATTTGTTCGTTTATCTCTAGAAGACATTCAAAGTTGATGGCCGCTAATTCGGCGGGTAGGTTGGTTCCCTCAATAAAGGATGGATCTATGGTTCTACCTTCGTGAACGTACCTTTTCTCTAAGGCCTTAAAAATGTTCACTTGGTTAGGAGTTAGGCCTTTGGTTCTATGGTGTTTGGGTAGGTACTTAATGGTTTCCTTATGGTCGTAGTGGGCGACGGGAGGCATGATGAGACCTAGAAAAACGAAATATTACATTTTAGTCCATGTTAACAACTAATGCAATGTGAATTTTCTAGTGTGTGCCTATATGAAAACCATGTGGAGGTGCGGTTATCTTTGACTCATTTTCATGCTCAAAACGTTTTAGTGATGCAAGTTTTGTGATAAAACGATAGATAACCCAAACTCTCCTAGTTCAATGTAGCTTCATTTGAATGTACCCGAAAATACATATTGGTTATGTATTCCCTTTAGCATTCAAGAGACATTATGCAAGTGATGTTTTGAACATAACGTTTTGATTTTGTATTCACAATGTGAGACGAAAATAAATTTGTCCTATTTGTGAGAGATTTTTGCAAGATTTTGACATGGGGTGTTCTAGTAAACATGTTAATAGTTAATAAGGATGCAATTCCTAACTATGGGAAACATTGTGTGTCTACACCCGTTCCCTTAGGATACCATAATCCTAAATGTGTAGTGCCCTTGATGTATCTAAAGATCCGTTTAACGGCTTCAAGATGAATGGTTTTAGGATCTTCTTGAAAACGAGCACATAGACAAACACTAAACATAATGTCGGGTCTACTAGCCGTTAGGTAAAGTAGACTTCCGATCATACCTCTATATTTNTAGGACAAATTTGTTCGTTTATCTCTAGAAGACATTCAAAGTTGATGGCCGCTAATTCGGCGGGTGGGTTGGTTCCCTCAATAAAGGATGGATCTATGGTTCTACCTTCGTGAACGTACCTTTTCTCTAAGGCCTTAAAAATGTTCACTTGGTTAGGAGTTAGGCCTTTTGTTCTATGGTGTTTGGGTAGGTACTTAATGGTTTCCTTATGGTCGTAGTGGGTGACGGGAGGCATGATGAGACCTAGAAAAACGAAATATCACATTTTAGTCCATGTTAACAACTAATGCAATGTGAATTTTCTAGTGTGTGCCTATATGAAAACCATGTGGAGGTGCGGTTATCTTTGACTCATTCTCATGCTCAAAACGTTTTAGTGATGCAAGGTTTGTGATAAAACGATAGATAACACAAACTCTCCTAGTTCAATGTAGCTTCATTTGAATGTACCCGAAAATACATATTGGTTATGTATTCCCTTTAGCATTCAAGAGACATTATGCAAGTGATGTTTTGAACATAACGTTTTGATTTTGTATTCACAATGTGAGACGAAAATAAATTTGTCCTATTTGTGAGAGATTTTTGCAAGAGTTTGACATGGGGTGTTTTAGTAAACATGTTAATAGTTAATAAGGATGCAATTCCTAACTATGGGAAACATGATTAGTTTTGCAAAACACCTAAGTTTTTACACTAATTGCTCAAATTAATGCATAACCCCAAATTTTATTTTTGTGCAAGAAATAGAATTCCTAGACTCAGATCAGGAATGCAATTATGTTTAGAACACTTACAATGATGAAATGTGAGTGATGAGGAAGCTAGGAACACAAAAATTTCGTAGGTGAAGATGAGTGAATAGTAGTTGGGTTGAAGTGGTAGTGAAAAATGGGTGTTTGGTTGAATATAAACTACCAAAAGATTCTGCAGAACCACGGAACCCGCGGAACCCTAGGGAGGGTTCCGCCCGTATAACCCGAGGGTTCCGCCGGGTCTGCTGATTAAGGGGCTCTATGGTTTGTTTTGTCTAATGTTTAGACTTACAAGGCAAGTTCCATAAGTCCTAATCCTAACCTAAGGAGGTTAAAGGGTTCTCGTTTGAGAGGTTTGGTGAGGATGTCGGCTATGTTGTCTTCGGAAGAGACTTTCTCGATTGAGATATTTCCTTTTTGAACGTTGTCACGAAGGAAATGATGACGGATTTCAATGTGTTTGGTACGAGAGTGTTGAACGGGGTTTTTGCTAAGGTCAATGGCTCCTTTGTTGTCACAAAGAATGGTGATCCCGTTGAGTTGAATTCCGTAGTCGACAAGAGCTTGCTTCATCCAAAGAGCTTGTTGACATGCTTTTCCGGCCGACACATATTCGGCTTCCGTTGTTGAAATAGCGAGAGACGTTTGTTTCTTGGAAAACCATGAGGTGAGACAATGTCCAACAAAAGTACAAGTACCACTTGTGCTTTTTCTATCAACATAGTCACCGGCATGATCCGAATCGGCATACACTATGGTGTCTACACCCGTTCCCTTAGGATACCATAATCCTAAATGTGTAGTGCCCTTGATGTATCTAAAGATCCGTTTAACGGCTTCAAGATGAATGGTTTTAGGATCTTCTTGAAAACGAGCACATAGACAAACACTAAACATAATGTCGGGTCTACTAGCCGTTAGGTAAAGTAGACTTCCGATCATACCTCTATATTTAGTGCTATCTACGGATTCACTTTCCTCATCCTTGACGAGTTTAGTTTTCGTGGACATGGGTTTTTTGATTGGTTTAGAATCTTCTAATCCAAATTTCCTAAGCATGTCCCTAATATACTTAGATTGGTTAAAGAAGATACCATCTTCTAGTTGTTTGATTTGGAGTCCTAGGAAAAAGTTGAGTTCTCCCATCATATTCATTTCAAACTCATCATGCATGATTTTCAAGAAATCATCACATAGATCTTGACAAGTTGATCCGAATATAATGTCATCAACATAGATTTGGACTATGATAATATGGGAATCTTTCTACTTGGTGAAGAGAGTATTATCAACTAATCCCATGGTGTACTTATGGTCAACTAAGAAAGTTTTAAGTCGATCATACCATGCTTTTGGAGCTTGCTTAAGTCCGTATAAAGCCTTTTTAAGTTTGAAAACGTGGTTAGGTTTTTCAAAATCAACGAAACCCGGTGGTTGAGCGACGTACACTTCTTCATTAATGACCCCATTTAAGAAAGCACTTTTGACGTCCATTTGAAAAAGTTTAAAGTTATGTGCACACGCGTATGCAAGTAACATTCTAATTGACTCGAGCCTAGCTACCGGAGCAAAAATTTCATCGTAGTCAATGCCTTCTTGTTGATTATATCCTTGTGCTACTAGCCTAGCTTTGTTTCTAGACACAACACCATTTTCATCCATTTTGTTACGAAAGACCCATTTTGTTCCAATTATTGTTTGACTCCTAGGAGGAGGAACTAATGTCCAAACGTCGTTTCTAACAAATTGGTTTAATTCTTCTTGTATAGCAATTATCCATGACTCATCTTTTATGGCTTCGTTAATGTTTTTAGGTTCAATGGTTGACACGAAACAAAAGTCATTACTTTCATTTTGGGCTTTTGACCTTAATGTTCTCTCATTGAATTTTCCTATGACATTGTCTAATGGGTGGCTTTTAGACTCTTTGACATTAACGATTTGTTTGTTTGGTGATTCTTCTTCCTTGTCATTTTCTATGGTGACTTGGTTATCCATAGCTTGACTTTCAACTAAGTCATCATCTACCAAAGGTGATGTCTTAGAGGGAGGTGGACTCTCGTCGAATGTTATGTTCAACGATTCCTCGACTCTTAGGGTTTCTTTGTTCAAAACGATGTATGCTTTACTAGTTTGTGAATATCCAAGAAACACACCCTCATAAGACTTTGGGTCAAATTTGGTGAGATAATCCTTGGTGTTAAGAATGAAGCAATTACTCCCAAACACTCTAAAATATCCTAAAGTAGGCTTTCTTCCTTTATAAAGTTCATAAGGAGTTTTATTTAAGAAAGGTCTAATTAGGACTCGGTTTAAAATGTAGGTTGATGTGTCGACGGCATTACACCAAAACTTTTGTGGTATGTTTTGTTCGTTAAGCATTGTTCTACTCATCTCTTGCAATGTCCGGTTTTTACGTTCTACTACACCATTAGATTGAGGAGTACGTGGAGCCGAAAAGTTATGAGTTATGCCATTTTTATCACAAAAGTTACCGAATTGAAATTCATTATCAAATTCACGACCGTGATCCGTTCTAATAGACACAATATTAGACCCTAATTGATTTTGAATTTTCTTACTTAGAATCTCAAATTTATCAAAAGCTTCATTTTTACTTTTCAAAAATTTTGTCCAAGTATATCTCGAATAATCATCCACTATAACCAAAGTGTAGAAGTTACCCCCATAACTTTGTATAGCGGATGGACCAAACAAATCCATATGTAAAAGTTCTAGACACCTAGATGTAGAGACCATGTTTTTAGCCTTATGGCTATTATGGACTTGTTTACCGACTTTGCAAGCATCACAAAAGTGTTGATCGAATTTCAACTTAGGTAGGTCTCGAACTAAGTCTTTGGAGGAGAGGTTTTGAATTAGTCTCATGTTAGCATGTCCTAAACGTCTATGCCATAAAGTTGAAGATTCATCTAATGAAGCAAGACAAAGTTTGTCTCTAGATGTTTGATCTAACTTCATAACATACACATTGTTCTTAAGGACACCTTTGGCTATGGTTATACCGTCTTTAAGTATTTTACTTCCGTTTTCACTAAAAAGGACGTTATACTTGTTACGGCAAAGTTGACTAATACTAAGAAGATTAAAGCCTAAGTTATCTACATGAGCTACATCATCTATAGTAAGTGAGTCATGAGAGATCGTACCTTTTCCGATGATTTTGCTCTTAGCTTTACTACCAAACGTGACATTACCTCCATCACATTTTTGATATGTTGAGAAGAGGCTTTTATTACCCGTCATGTGCCTTGAACATCCGCTATCTTTGATCCATTCATCCGGTTCCAAAGATACTTTGAGGCACACCTATTTTATGAAAAACACTCAAACATTTGGTCCCCATTTTCTCATGGGTCCATTTTGGTTAAACATACCGTTAACTTGTCCAAAGTATGAAAATGGAGCATATGGGTTCCATGACATATAGTTTGGAATTTGGTAATGTCTAGGAGTGTTATGGTTCCAAATATGTTGGTAGTTTGGTTGTGGGTAGTAGTTACTCTTAGGAAAGGGGCGTTTGGGAAAAGGTGTTTTAGGTCTCGGTTGAACGGTTTTTGCTCTAAACTCATTGTTACCAAGTCCTACTCCCATTTTAACAGCAGGTTTAGTTTCACTCTTACGTGTGACTTTGACAAATTTTGAACGATTAGATGTTGAAACTAAATTTCTTGCAGCAGGTCTGGCGGAACCCTGAGCATCAACGGGCGGAACCTTCTTGAGGGTTCCGCCGGTTCCGCGCCCTGCCAAGAATGTTTTGGTTGTTTCTTGTGATTTCTTGTTTGATTTTACTTGACTTTTAGAGGTTTCTTCCTTCGTAAAACCTAGTCCCGTTTTATCAAATGGTGATTTTTGGATTTTCATTATCTCATCCGCACAAGAAATGCTTTTATCAAACTTTTTAAACTTTGTGGTTTGTTTGATTAGATCTTCTTGAGTAACTTTTAGCTTCTCAATTTCGAGTTTAAACTCCTCACAAGATTTACATGATGTGTTAACATCTTTACTCTTTTCTAACCTCTTAGCTTTTTCTTTTAATTCATAAACTTCATTTTCTAAAAACTCCTTTTTAGTTTTCAAAAATTTGTTCTTGTCTATGATTTTTAAGCTAAGTTCACAAAGTTTGTTATATTGGTTTTGTAAGGTGTCATCATCTATAGAGGAATAAGATGAGTCGGAAAGTACCTCATTTGAGTTATGAGCCATGAGCGCAATGTCGCCGTTCTTTGACTCATCATCGTCCTCTTCATAGTCACTCCAAGCACCGCTTACGAAGGCTTGTTGTGACTTGCTTTTGGGCGGTTTAGGACATTCTCCTATGAGATGACTTGTTTCACCACACCTAAAGCATTTTCTTTCAACCTTTCCTTTCTTATCATCACGGTCTTTCCGAAAGGTTTTCTTATCATCTTTAGGTTGCCTTACAAACTTTCCACGTCTCCGAAAGAACTTCTTGAAGTCTCTAACGGCCATGGCATATTCTTCATCGTCACTATCCGAGCTAGATTCATCATCATCACTTGATTGAACTCTAGCCTTCAAGGCGATGGACTTCACTTTTTCTTTGTTGCCTTTAACTATTTCGGAATCTTTTTCCATTATCATCTCATGAACTTTGAGGTTTCCAATTAGCTCATCAAGTGACATGCTTGAAAGATCCTTTGATTCTTCAATTGCCGTCACTTTTGCTCTCCACTTTGGATGGAGTGCTCTAAGAAATTTCCTGACAAAATTCTTGCTACAAAAAGATTCGTCAAGTGCTTTAAGTGAAGTAATAATAGTGTTAAACCTAGCAAATGCAATATCAATAGTCTCATTTTCGGGAATAACAAATTGTTCATATTGTTGAATTAAAAGATCAATTTTGTTATCCTTAACTTGTGAGTTTCCTTGATGAGTGACTATTAAAGATTGCCAAATGTCTTTGGCGGTTTTACACATAAAAATCCTTTCGTACTCTTTCTTTGGTAAAGCGTTATAAAGCATCATTTTAGCTTCATTATTTTTACAAATCAATTTCTTTTGATCTTCATCTTTAATGTTTGAAACTACATTATCACCATCAACAATGATAAACCACAAATCTATATCTTTAGATTTCACGTAAGTTTCAAATCGGTTTTTCCAATAAATAAAACCGTTTGCTTCAAAAAGTGGTGGTCTTTGCATAGATTGCCCTTCTTTGTAATTTTCAAAATCCATGGATCGTTTCAAGTTTTAAAACACAATATATTTTAAAATCTTGAGTAACGTAGCTCTTGATGCCAATTGTGGAAAACTAGAAGGGGGGTTGAATAGTTTACCTCTTTTTAGCGTTGATTATCTTTTAAAATCTTATTGAAACTTTCGTGTAAACAAAGATTTAGTTTTGAAGATATATCAAACACAATATAAATATATGCAAAGATAAAGAAAGAACAATCAAACCACAACACGATAGTTTATCGTGGTTCGGCTACAAGGACCTCTTTTGTCCTTGCCCTACGTCCACGCCCCGAGTATCCAACTCGAGAGTTTCAAGCACTATCAACAAGCTCCTTTATCCGGCGGAGAAAACCTTACACGTCGCTTATACACGTTTTCCGACACTAAGCTAAATGTCGAGTTCTTTACCAAGGGTACAACCACTCCCGATAGTTCTTTCACAAGGGTACAACAACTCCCTTTACACTTTGTATTTTAAGGCACAAATACTAACCGATCACAACTATAACACACAATGAATATGAAGTATAGACTTAAAGAAATCTACACAATGCTTTAGTTATCAAGACTTGCAACTTCTTGTTGGAAGCTTGAAACTAGAAATGAGTTAGTGAGCTTCTTTGCTACAACAAGAAACTTCACAACAATGAAATGGTTAAAGGGTTAGATCAATGATAATCTGAATGTGTGTGAAAATATAATGAGAAGTGATAAAAAATAAAAGCTAGCAAATGGTTTGGTATTTATAGGCAAAATTTACTTTGGCCTGGCGGAACCCGCGGAACCCTCACAAGGGTTCCGCCCGTGTATCCCCAGGGTTCCGCCAGATCTGACAGAGTGAACTTTTGCCATAACTTCCAAACCAACCTAAGTCACATCAACTTATTACATGTCATAACCATGGCTTGTAGAATAAGGCTTATGGATAGTCAAACACACAACTTACCATAAATATGAAGTGACTTGTGAATGCCATAAAAACATGATGTGATGTAACATATTTATGACATGTAAAAACAAAGTGAACTTAATGTGTAAATCCAAACAAGGTCACATCAAGTTAATGCTAGCCAAACACAACTTTGTGTAAGAAAAACTTATGGTTAGTCAAACACATAATGTTTCCTTAATTGCAAAATGACAACTTACCATAAATGGGATGTGACATTTCTAGTTAAAGAAATATGTAAATGTTGTGTTCTATATGAAAATGTGAAATGTAAAATGTAGCAAAAATATGATTATGCAAGATTTAAACTAGAATTATGTTTTAACAAAAACTAAAGTTTAGACTTTGTCGTTAACAAAACTTAGCAAAGATCGTAAAATATAAATAACGTTTTTAGGCGATATTTGTATTAACAAAAGGTTATAGAAAGAATATCATAATGGACTGACATGACACATCATTTTATAAATGTTGTTTTGTAAAAATTGGATGATTCTATCATTTCTTTTTAACAAGTTTGTCTTGTTAAACTTTATAATTTTACTACTTAATATTTTAATAATACACTTTAAAACAACAACAAAAAATCGTATATTTTGGCTTTTAGTAAAAAGGGGATATCATAATCATTTTAATGAATGAACACCCACCCTTTTGTGCAAAAATGCAATTGAATGCTTATAGCAGGGGTGGATCCACATTATGTTTAGGGGGTGGTGCCCTACATACTTCGCCAAACAATATCAGATTTAATCTTTTTTAAGACCTTTTTATTAAAGTGTACTCCACCACAAATTCAAATTGCCCTCACCTCAAAGCAAAACAATGTAAAAAACCTTATATCTTTATCTTAATCTTTGTGTGCACCACGACTTTTGTAAAAAAAAAATATTTTTGCCCCCTATCCTCTAACACCATGGTTCCGTCAATGGCTTACAGCAATGTAGAAATTGTTGTTGTTGGCCTAATTTATAAAGCATGAATATATTGCATAATATTTAGCCTCATTCGTACAACATATGTGGTTTCCCACCTACTGGTAAGAAAACTAAAAATATGTTTACCTAGTATACAAACAGAAACAGAACCAGGACACAAAATAACCGATTGTACATAAAACTAAGTAACAATACTACAAACACAATTTTTAAGGACCGAGTGCATTAAGAAAAATCAAGATTTTTAACGAAATTAACACTACGCCCAATGTTTTAAAAACCTCAAGGCATGTTGGGAACTATTGTAACCAAACTTTAAGTCTGTTCATAGTTAAGTCTGGTAGTTAGTTAGTACTGCCAGTACTAAGTCAAGTCTGGCAGTCTTAGTTAAGTCTGTTTGGTATTTTAGATAGTTAAGTCTGTTTATTTTTAACAGAATAGTTATCTTATGAGATATAATAGGAAATGATATGCACACGGTTAGATATCTTAGGAGAAGATATGCATGCATCCTTTCACACGTTTTGTAGAATTAGGGTTTCCTTATAGTATAAAAGGAACCCTATGGCATTGTGTTCTATGCCAAGTTTTCAAGTTTAATAGTAATACAAAGTTAGTTATTCAATTGTGTTCTTCATACTTATTTGTGTTAAGAATCCGCATTAACACTTAAACATACATTGTTAGAGTTTCTCATATAGATAGTTTGGATTTATTCAAGGTGTCTATTGTCTTACAAAGGCTGCTTAGATCCAGAACTTTTGGACCTACAAGGCACACTAAGGCGCAAGCCTAGGCGCGGGCCTCATGTATGTGAAGCGCATTACGCCGAGAAAAAAAATATAAATCTAAACTTAAATAGAGTTATATCACTTATATTCTCTAAAAAAGTTAATCCTCAATATAAAACCTATCAAACAAAATATCTAACAATATGATATATGTTTTCTTAAGGTTTTTCGACTCTAGCAACATGTATTAGAAATAACCCAAACTTCGTTAAGTTTTAAGATAACAAGCACACAAGAATTTACTCTTAATCATCATCATGAAATGTATACATTCAAAGTCTTAAATTTTGTGAAGAAAAAAATGGATACAGCATCACATATGCATGAGGCGTATCTAAGCCCATAAGGGCCTTATAACCAAGGCAGTGGGCCTTGGTGAGCCTCTTGAATGTCTTGAGTCTCGCTCTGAAAATATTTATATATACTTATAATATAATATAATATATATATATATAGTATATATATATATATATATAGTATATATATTATATATTATATATATATTTATATATATATAAATATAAATAAAATTATAATATAATAATAATAATAAACGTTTGAGGCCCCAGTGAGCAAGAGCCTATGTCGCTCCCCAGTTGCACTTTTTTAAACAAAATATTTAAAGGAACGCGTTTATTAAAAAAAAATCGATAATTTTAACAAGTATACATTACGTCACAAAAAACCAATGGGTGCCCGAAACCAAGCTTTTTCCATCACTTACACAGTTCTTTTTTTTTTTTTTTTTTTTTTTTTGTTTTTTGTTGTTGTTGTTTTGTTTTGTAAATATTGTGAGAAAAGAGAGAAAGAAAGAAGAAGAGGGAAAAAAAATACTCTTTTACTATACTTCTTGTTTTCGATAAAATGGTTTTGTTTAAAGATAACCTTTGATAATCACCGAAAATAGTGGAAATCGTCATGTTTGCAGCATAAGTTCGTGATCTGTCAAAGTGATGCGTAAAAAAATAACATATAGAAGCAGGATCGTAGATAAAGATTCAAAAATCAAAAGCATCTTCACAAAATAACAAGTGTTAGCATAGCCTTGCTTATCCACTCTATCTTTGTAAGTTCAGATAGATCCAAAATCTTCTAAATCACACCATAGGGTGAAAGTGAAAACAAGGACTTTGATATTGGATTTAATGAATATTGAAAGCCCTTTAATGAAAAAGAAAGTTAAGACTTTTTTCCTTTGTTATAGAAAGTCTGTATTTAAGAATAACAACTTTATTTTTGTTAAAACGTTTTTTAAATTTGTTTAATTCCTGTGTTAAATCACTTTTTTGAAAGATGAATTTTTTTTTTTTTTTTCTTTGGAGATAACCACTGAGAGTTGAGATCAATGGACAACCAAAATTATCAAACAATCCAATTAATTAATCTTAATCACTCATTTTTTCATTAAAATAAAAACCCATTTCACCTCTTTTTTAAAAAGTAGTTATTTTGTAAACGGTAAATTATCTTGACGATTTTTTTTTTACCCTTCAGTAGACGGGCAATCGATTTATTTTCGGGGATTTTTTTTGGTTTTTTTTTTTTATTTTGTTTGNTAATGGTTTGCGAGATATTTAATTTTTTTTAAAAAGTGATTTTTTTTTATTTTTTTTTGATAAAAAAGAAATAAATGGTTATTATTGGTTCATTGAATCTTTCGAAAATATTGAATATACATGCAATTTTTCTCTAAAACCAGTGATGTTATCTAAATTTAATCTAGGTCTTTGAACTTTTTCTCCTTAAAACAATTAATTGCACATAATATTCAAGAATTTATTAAACCAAACTAGCAGGGTCTCCGCGCGTTGCAGCTGCGGGTACCCTGAAATAAAATTTTTCGGTGAATTATGTATTTTAGTTATTATGTTATTTTTGACAATAAATTTACGGATATCAAAATTTTCGTTTAGCTCGTGTCCGTTCGGGCTCGAGCCCGTTGGCTCGTGTCCATTCGGGCTCGAGCCCGTTGGCTCGTGTCCGTTCAGGCTCGAGCCTGTTTGGCCCGTGCCCGTTCGGGCTCGAGCCCATTTGGCTTATTGCTCGTTCGGGCTTGAATATTTGTATAATGTGCTTTCTTATTTGTATTAGTGACATTTAATGCGGGAATTGTGTTTAAGTTGGTTGTACAATATGCTTGATAATTTGTATTTCTTATGTAGGGTGTATTAATTGTATTTATTAACCAGTTAATTAATTGTATTTAATGTACATAATGTTTTATTTATTGTATCTAATGTTAGTATTAATTGTATGTTAGAATTAAATATGAGGAGAATTTCTATAAGTAGTATGATATTAAATGTCTAATTGTGTTGAATCACTTGTACTTTTAGCATTGAAATGTATAAGGCTTAATTTTAAATATTCTGATAATAGTAGGCCTTTGTGCATTATAAGATAGTTAGATATTAAACATCTCGCAAAATAAAACAAACCGAAAACAAAAGCATACTTAATTGAAAGTATCAGTGTATCGCAATCAAAATGAAAGAAGTTTGAAAGCTATCACTAAATAAATTTCACAAAAGCTTTATATATCTATGCAACACAATATGCACATACACTAGTTGGGATGAGCACGGTGCCACCAGAATGATACCGAACCCATGCCGAATTGATGTTACCGATTTTTTTCTGAGCATGAAAGTGGGTACCGGTACCATACCGGACGGGATTCGGGTACCGGATCCTATACCGGGAAATCGGTACCTATACGGTTCTTCCTGTGTTTTGTTAAACCAAATAGGATTTCAAGAAAATGCAACAAAAAATAGGAAAAACATGCATTTTCAAGTGATTTCAAACCACGACGTGACACAAAACACAACTAACACTTAAATAAATACATCACAAAGATATTTGTAACATACAAACGTTCAAAAACTTATAAATAGGTCCGAGTTTAATTTTTGGAAGCATTTATAAATGATTTATAGTTGCCACAATAAGTTTTTCAAACGTTTGGTTTCTTTTTAGGGATAATTACTAATATGGCCAAGTTGCCCAAAGTTTGGGAATTTTTTACCTCAAAAAAAAAAATTCTGCCTTTGGCCAGTTGCCCGGGGCAACTCTTTAGGGCGGGACACGTGTCGATTTTTTGGGCCGACAAGTAGCAATTTTCCAGGGCAACTTTTTCAAATTTTGGGCAACTCGGACACTTGTCGTCCTATGGGCGCGACACGTGTCCCGCCATAAAAAGTTGCCCTGGGCAACTGACCAAAGGCGGATTTTTTTTGAGGTCAAAATCCCCAAACTTGGGGCAACTTGGCCATATTAATAATTAGCCCTTCTTTTTATATGTTTTACATAACTATTATTTGACATGGAACGGGTCAAATAGGTGTTTGGATAAGATATTTGATTCAAAAGTATGACTACTCAATTTCTGCAGCAGAACTCATTTCAACTTATAAAAGTTTCGACCAATACGATTCTTATCATTCACAAATTAACAAAAGTAATGAAGATTGAAATCCAACCAATCACTTCCAAAAAAACTCAATGGCCATATGCCTTTATTCATGAAAAACATTATATAAAACCGCTTTTGAAGCTGCAAAATTACAATAGACTTTCTATTGTGTTTAAATACTCATACAACACAAATAAACAAATGAATTATTTCTATCAATCGGCATATCATTCTATTTCATGTTACTCTACACATGTTTTAGAGATTTTGCATGTCACCTTTAAATTCACACGTTTAAACTAATATTATTAATTTACCATAAAACCAACATTTAAAACTACAAATCATACTTTAACGTATAGGAGGACACATTTATCCTGCAAAGTAAAAAAAAATAAAGAAGGGCAATATCATTTAAAAAAGCAGCGTTTATTTTCACAATTTGCATATAGCATATAAAAACAGTAAACATGACCACATATCAGATTTTAAAAAAAAATATTACGAACCATGTAAGATTACAGACAATCTTATATATTAAAAGACTAAGTAGTCTTATAAATGTAAAGGGGTCATAATAAATGGCTCATGAATTGATTGTATTGTATTGAGTATCCACATTGATTTTCAGGCAAATCAAACATCTCAACATGAATGTAAACCATTTCTCACTTATTTGCAGCAACTAAATGTAAGGAGGAAGATGAATATGAAGTGGTTTTTGCAGTTTCAGAAATACAAACCATTCGGCATTAATTGATCATGAGCCTATAAATAAGACCTCGGTTTATACCATCATCGGTCGAAACCAACTCCGAATTTCAAACACAGTTGACCAAACCATATACCAACTCTTTGTAACTTCAGTTACAACATCATTAATCACAATCAACATAAAAAAAATCAAATCACAAGACGACTCATATGCTAACTGTCGAAGTCAATAGTCATCGAAAGAAAAAAATCATCACAGATTTTGTTTTGAAACATAACTTCATTTATATACGAAACAAAAAGAAAAGATTTATAACAAGGTTGTTATAATCCTTCTTTGGTTCGTTCAAAGACCAAAACACAAAACACAACATGAAGAAACCTACCCGAGAAAAAAAAAAACCGACCGTCAAAATAACCACAAAATCAAAAGGCTTGCTCGAGAGATGGATAGTATAAATCAGTTATAAGAGACGATTTTTGTTCGGTATGATGTGGATGAAATGAAAGAAGATGTGATTTTTGGATTAGAGATGTCTTCTTGCTGTGTCTGCATTTTCAGTTGGGAGAGAAGAAATGAGATTGGTTTTGTTATCTGTGAGTATGATTAGGAAAAGGGGGCGGATGGCAGGTGCCAAATTGAATTAGGTTTATCAATATGAGATAAATTAAAGTTAATATGGATTGTAACCGGGTTTATAATTGGGCTGAAACGGGCTGTGTTTTTTGGTTTGGATTTGGTCGGTTGAAAAAGTGAATTTAGGACCCAAACATAGTAACGTTTGTATATATTATCAATTGGTTTAAAACAAAAATTATTGTTAAATTGTACCAGTTTATTAAAATAGATGATTTAGTGACGTTGGTTCCAGCCGTTGGACTCTATGTAGATCTCCCTCACACTTTTACAACAATTATTATTAAAATTACGAGTATTAGTTTGGAGCATTTTTTTTATTTGGATAAAGGGTTCAATCTTTGACGAATAAAGAAATATGAGCATACAATGCATGCATATTTGGTTATTGCCTTTGAATAGAAACTATGTAATGTTGTGGACATTTGTCCATCACAAGCTTTATAAATTGTCCTGGTTGTCTTAATCTTCAAATTATTTTGATGTGATTTCGGATAGATTTTGGACGCCAACGTGCATTGTCGTGATGTGTAAGACCAATTTGCCTTATTTAGCTTAAAGAATGTGATTTGAGTCATTTGACAAAAAGCTAAATAGCACAGTTTTATCGGCAAACTATATGCATGGTACATGTTTGCAATTACGATTTATAACATATACCGGAAGATATAATTTTTGACTAAACTTTCACTGAAAGTAAAAAAGTAACATTTATAATTTGCCTGAAGCTATAGCTAGCATGGTCCCTTAATTTATTCATGCAAATATGAAATAACACGTACATCATTTCAAAATGTGGTCCAAAATAACATTTTATACTCAAGCAATTTAATGTAATTATTCTATATTTGATTATTCCATATCGATGGACCAAACAAAAATATCAAACAAAATTAATTGAGAAATTGATAAGTTACTAACGTTAGCTTAAACAACATTTGACTTTCAGTTACATTCAAACAATATAAGATTGTTAGATATCCAAGACATAAAAAAAAAGTTATACGTATAAAAGAGATTTATATATAGATTTGCATTTTGTAGTTATAAATTTGATATGATTAATTTAGGTGGTAAGGCCTCAATATGTCATGAGTGGGAATGAATGAACAAATAGTAAATATGGGTGGTATATCGTACCATCTAAATGTTTTAAATATGGCAACAACTTATAATATAGTAAAAATAAGGGCCGAATAATACACTATGAACACTTACATCAGCCCCGGTGCAACGCACGGGTCTTCATTACTAGTAATGTATAAATTAAGCACTTATCACCACATATTAAACTCTTAAATATACTACAAAACTTATACATAACCTAGCAAATGCATTTCAAAAATTCTACTTGTCTTGCAGCTACCCCCCGTGGTCAAGACATGCACGGAATCCCCATGATAACAAAATTAGCGACAAACTGAAAACATGAAATCATATATAAGAACACATTCTAAATGAGTTTTGGAACTTTAAAGACGATCAAGAAAGTGCATCAAAAGACATTAAGAACAAAAGATAATAAAATTTGTATACTGTCTTCTCAAACCGACTCTATATAACAACACAACAACTTCTAAACCAAAAATCAGTTTCCATTGTTAGCCAGGTTACAAATTAGTTTGACTGTGCAAACCACAAATGTAGTTTATGCCATCCATTTTTTCCAACAGGAAAATCATCACTCACAAAGTGACCGAACTATCAAAAACCAATCATGCACTATCCAAATTAGACCTACAAAACATATAACGATCATTATAATCCCAAATCTAGTACCATCGCTCATATATCAAATCAACTACAAAATACAATTTTAATTTTGATGCCTTCCAAGCTTTGTCAAATCAAAATTATGACCAACCACCAACCATACGAACCGTAGATCTTGCAAAATCACAACATGCAAATCAGAGTTAAAGCAATAATTACAACCAAGCATTCTACTCATCAACCCAAGCAAAGGCCTTAAAAAAATTCAGATGAAATACAAAATAAAGAAAATCGAACTTAATAACTACGATTCAAAATGAAATTAACCAACATATAACAAAAACCCTAACACCTGAATTAGCCCGAGCAAATCCTTATAAAAATTTCCAAACTAAACACAAAATCAAGAAAATTGAACTGAATAACTATGATTCAAAATAAAAGTAACTAACACAAAACAAAAACCACAAAACCTCCATTAACTCTTTTAACTAACATAAATCAAGAATGATCAAACGTTCTACTCATAATTCCTACCAAAAACCCTAAACAATTTTAACTTTCATCACCTGAATCTAAAACCCCAAATAACTATAAAAATTGCATAAAATAATAAATTACAACTATAATTTTTTTAGCTACACCTCCTTGTGTGTCACTGAATTTCTGAATAAAAAACCCAATAAATGAAACAACCACACTTTATATACATAGATCCGTAAATTGATAATGGAAAACATGTGCACAACATGCATCGAACCCAACTTCGTATTATATTCAAGAAGATTTAATGGAAAACATGTGTACAACATGCATTGACCCTAAAAACTTATTATCCGACAATTAAATGAAAAATCTAATATCATTATTTTAATCTCCCTTAGCCGTTGGCTCGGCTCGGCGTGTGAAAAGTGCCCACTCGAGCCGCAACTCTACAATGCACCTAAGCCATCCACTCCCTCGAGCCGACCTCCCCATCGGTGGCTTCAGAACAGTGCCGACTCTCATCTCAACTCTAATAAATGTTATATAGTATAATTATGCAAATGTCCTTTTAGGTCTTTAAACTTTACAAATACATCTACGTCTACATCTACATTACCAAACAATTACATAAAACAAAAAGGTAACAACTTGTATCTGTCATCCTCATCTACCATTTATCACATTACAGTTACCAATTATAAGCTTACAACCAGTTTTACCAAACATAGCCGTTATATCTATCTTACATTTATCCTTCACAAGACCTAAACTCTCAAGAATTCGTCGTTGGTATATCAAGAGGGAACACGACACTCTCAACAGAAAAAATGCTTTCTAACCGAATGTGAACGTTGTTTTCCATTAGACTATTGTTCCCATAATTCTACTCTCGACTTTGCGATTATATATCCAGTAAGGTCCGTTCTCGACCATTCTATACGCACCTTAATTCAAAACATTAATCTCCCCCAATTTCAAGGGAAAAAAAAATAAAATTGTAACACAACACATCACATACGTCTATCAAAATGACAAACCTTAAAAAGTATTCCTACATAAATTTCACAAAAAGTTTCTATTTATGTAACACATCACACATACATACTCTTATGTAATAAAACAAATATTTTAATAAAAAAAAATTTACCCCTTTAGTCTGCTGCTACTTCTTGTACCTCAAATCTACAACTTTCTCTCTCATCTTTCTTAGACCTAAAATCAGCTTCTCTTACAACAACTTCAATTTTCTTTATTTTTATTATTAATCTTCAGGTTTATTTATTTCTTTATTTAATTTCATTTGATCTATCACTTATTCTTGGAAATTGATTATTACTCAGATGATATTTTCTAATTTTCTAATTAGGGTTCTTTTTTTTTTTCTGCATGTAATTTGATATGGGTTATTACTTAATTTGATTTATATGAAAAGGGTTTTGTTTATTTGTGATAAAGATTGGATTTTTTTATATGGGTATTGATTATTTTGTGTTTTAGTGATGTGTAGTGATGTTTTTTTTGGTTTAATTTGATTGGTTTTTGGGTTTTTCTTGGATGATGTGATTAGGGTTTATTTAAGATTTTGTTGAATTTGTTTAGTTTGGATTGAATTAAGGTTTGGGGAATGATTTTGTGATTGGTGTTTTTTTAGGGGGAATTGGAGGAGGGATTAGGGAGTTTTGTGAAGTGGAGAAATGGCGGGGAGTTCGAGTGAGGATTCAGGGATTGGAAGATCGTTAGATGGAATGTCGAATGGGCGGTCTAGTGAGGCGTTGGCGGAATGGCGGTCGTCTGAGCAGGTGGAGAATGGGATTGCTTCAACATCGCCTCCGTATTGGGATACTGACGATGATGATGATTGTGGTATGGTTCTGATTTTTTTAGCCTTTTGTTTAGATAAGGTGGAGGTTGCACATGTATAAAGTAGAAATGTTGATGCTAATGCTGAACCTCTAAAATTGTTTAGATAAGGTGGGTGTTTTAACTTTTTTAGTTATTTCAATTGTTGGTTGCAGCAAGCTGAACCTCTAAAATTCACCTATATGACATATTCATTATACGTAACCTATTTGATTGCTTTGAATCATAGGATTTTGTACGGGCTATGTAAGTATGTAACTGATTTGAAGCATGTTACCGATAAAATGAATGTACTGTATGTAACGGAAGTGTTCCTAGAGTTTATAGTATAAAACACTTGGCTAAACTATTATGCGTGCTCTGCACTCATAGCCTTTTTCCCCTTGCACGTTATATTTCGTATTAGCGATAAACATATATATTTCATTCCGTAAGTGCATTTTTAGAAGTCTGCTTACTCGCCCGTTCTCTGTCTTAAGTTATTTATTAAAGACATATTTAATGAAATTCAGTTATGCTCATGGTTTTTATAGCCTTATCGGTAACCTATCAAGTGTTACATCACTTATATTCCTTTTTAGGCATTAGTTATGTAACTGACATGAAGCATGATATCGATAGAAAGATCAACATGTAACATACAGTAGTTAATGTTATATTTTGAGGGTGGTGTCTAGGCAATTGATGTATGTATGGTTTTTCATACTGATGTTACCGACACGCAGGACTGAAACCCCATCAGCTATATGGAAAGTATACATGGAAAATAGACAAATTTTCACAGATTAACAAGAGAGAACTTCGTAGTAATGCGTTTGAGGTTGGCGGCTACAAATGGTATGTTATATCTATTATTACTTGTGATGGTGTACTCATTGCAAATTATAGGCATTAATATACTCGTAACTAACTGCACCTTCCAATTTAGTTAATATTTTTTTTGCTGTGGCTTGTAGGTACATTTTGATCTATCCTCAAGGGTGTGATGTCTGCAATCACCTGTCTTTATTTCTCTGTGTTGCGAATCATGACAAGCTTCTTCCAGGTATGATTGAGCAACATTTTGGATTTTAGCTTTTGTTATTTATGCTTGCTTAATTTGTTTGTGGATTAACTCCCTTCTATGGATGCAGGATGGAGTCATTTTGCACAATTCACAATAGCTGTGGTGAATAAAGACCCCAAAAAATCAAAATATTCGGGTTGGTCCCTTTTCTGCTTGTTGTCATTATTGTTTTACTTGTTAGCACGTAGACTACATATTATAGTTGGCTAATGGCTGTTCATGTGGTGTGTTTGCAGATACATTGCATCGCTTCTGGAAGAAAGAGCATGACTGGGGATGGAAAAAGTTTATGGAGTTATCGAAAGTGATGGATGGGTTTGTAGATGGTGACACCCTCATAATAAAAGCTCAAGTTCAAGTTATCAGGTTTTTAGCCTAAATTTCCAAATCTTATCAGTAACAGTTTACTGTACTACTCGTATTTAAGAACCAAATACATATAATTGAGGTTTATATGCTTATAAGTACTTCATAAGTTGAATAAAGCAGTACTCTTAACCTTGGACAATAAACACCTAAATGGAGTGACTTTTTATATGGATTTATTTTACTTAGTCGAAAAATACTCAAATCAAATTCTATAATCTTCTGTAGCTTTTCTTATAAGCTACTTTGTTTATATAGATTTTATTTGTCAATGTTACTTATCCGAGCATTAATGCTTCACTCCCTTTTTTCTCCTCTAAAAATTGAATAGTAGTTAGTATGCCTTAAATTGAATAAACAAGTTAGTATGCTTTAAATTGAATAGCATTAATGCTTCACTCCCTTTTTGCTGAAATTTTCAGCACATTTAAATGACTAATATGCGCTTCGATATCTTAACTAATTTGACAAATTACATTTATACTCCTGCTTTAATTGCCAGCATCTTTTCCTTATTTATACTTTGTCCGCGTATTTCACACTTCCCTTCTTTGTCAATTTCATTTTTGTTTACAAAAGGAAAACACACTTGAATCATTTTTCACAATTTCGTACTTGTAAATTTCAATTTTTTATTTATTTATTTTTTATTTTATTTATTTATTTATTTATTTTATTTATTTTTAATTATAAATGCAATTAGGGTAGAGGGTGCCACCATCCGTAAAGTTGTTATCAAGAAAAACACATGATAAAAAAAATTTGTTCGTTGAAAGTTACTTGGTACCCACCGCCGCAACGCGCGGGTACCATGCTATGAATAATGAAATATAAAAGCATTTAGTCTGGTAACATTTGCAAGTCTTCTGATCTTTAATACTAGCTTTACTGAAAGATATTGGGATTGATCACGTGTTTCAGGACTCTTTTCTCATTAAAAGCTCTATTAAAATTGAAATAACAGTTCTGTAGTGTTAATCCCTTTCATGATTTATGAGGCTAAAAAGGTTGGTATAAAAAAGAAACGATCTATCGCCTGAAAGATCTATGGGCTGAAAACCCTTGTATCCGTTATTTGGCTGTCTGTTAGAATTTCACAAAAATGGAGACAAGCTGAGATTTATAAAACCTAGCAAAGATGATTTTTTTTTTTTGATAGTCAGTCACATGCATACATGCTTGAAGATATGGATATCGTTGAGTTATATTTGTTTGAGTTATATTTGTTTGAGTTATATTTGTTTAAGATACAAGCTGCCAACTGCCTCCCATAGTTATGTTGCTCGTTTGCGAGTGTTTTAGTATTTATTACTAATGAATACTTTTGAACCGCGGTGGCGTGGTCTATTTGAAATCCATCTTTTTAAAACCTGACCAGTCAGCAGTATGTTTCTATTGTGTACATTTAGAGATGAAAGAGTGGGAAATCCAGTTTCTGTGACTTGAGGCTCAGTTTATATTATATTCATAAGACAAATGTGATTACGATGATGTCCGGTTTTTCTTTCCATATGGGCTTTTATTCCGGTTGCATAATGATTGTGATTACTAGTCCTTATGTATCTGGTGTACTTTTTGTTACTTGCATTTTAGCTATCTACGTGTCACTTTTTCCAAATGAACAATATATCTGGTATATAGCATACATATGTTGCAGTGTCACATCCAGACTGTCACTTCTTAGGACTTCATTCATGCTGCATGTCCCTCTGGTGTTCACTTCCATATGTCTTCTATTCGGTTTTAGTTTGCATATTATTTTAGGTTAGAATAGACGACGTTTTTCTGTTGGAGTTTATTAAACCTTAAAGTTCATGTCACTTCAAATATACTATTTTCACACATTAAAATCACCGCAATGAATCTTTTGAGATTTTATTTTCTAATGTATATATTAACTTTTAAACCAACATTTTGGTACTTATAGGGGTGTAAAATGCTGTAGAATCTACATCGGGCTTTCACATGTTTATGGCTTTATGTCAGTTTTTTAATATGTACTCTCGTTGTTGGATATAATTTATGAGTTTCAGAAAGGCTGACACATGTTAATGGTTTTGTAGGGAAAGAGCAGATCGTCCTTTCCGATGCCTTGACTGTCAATATAGAAGAGAGCTTGTAAGGGTATATTTGTCAAATGTAGAGCAAATATGCCGCCGCTTTGTGGAAGAAAGAAGAGGAAGGCTCGGGAAGTTGATAGAAGATAAAGTTAGATGGTCAAGGTATGTAATTCTCAGTGGAAAATATTACTATGTGCAGATAGGTTTCACCCTCTCAATAACAACAAATTTGTAACAATATTTTTCACTTTCCCATTGTACAGTTTCTGCAATTTCTGGTTGGGAATTGATCAAAACTCTAGGCGCCGAATGTCAAAGGAAAAATCAGATACGATACTAAAAATAATTGTAAAGCAATTCTTTATAGAAAAAGAAGTCACGTCAACTTTGGTGATGGACTCTTTATACAGTGGATTAAAAGCCCTTGAAGGTCAAAGTCAAACCAAGACCAAGAAAGTCAAAGGAAAATCTGATGCCGAAGAAGTACCTATACCCGTTGTCCGGATGGAAACCGACACATTTATTCTTGTTGATGATGTTTTGTTATTGCTTGAGAGGGCAGCCTTGGAACCACTGCCCCCAAAAGATGAAAAAGGTCCTCAAAACCAAAACAGGACTAAGGTCAGTAAAATGTGGAATAGTTTATAGTTTAGAGGGTTTTTTTTGGTTGGTTTTTGCATATATTACCAATATATCCCTTCATTTGCCTTATTATAGTCATTGTTTTTGGTAAATCTGAGTCATAAGTAGATGGCTTTGTGTACCCTTCGAGTCAGTTTGTAGCAAATTTTATTTGCAAGGTATAAAATGATGATTTTTATACCGACTCAAAATTATTCCTATAAATGTTTGATCTATATGTAACTTTAATTTCTTTATTAATAATGCTAAGAATTCAAATTACAATTTAACTAAAACGTGACATAGAAAAAGTTTGTTGTTATTATGCAAAAAGACACCCTACTTTTTGAGAGTTGGAAAATTTGACCCATTATTGAAAATTAGAAATGAAGAAAATGGATAGAAAAACATTTAATGATCCTGATGTGGTCTTTTGGTGTGCTTAGGATGGTGGCTCTGGGGAGGAATTTAGCAAGGATTCTATTGAGCGTGATGAAAGGCGTCTCACTGAATTGGGGCGTAGAACGATCGAAATATTTGTCCTGGCTCATATATTCGGGTAAATGGTCCAGTAATAGTCTTTGTTGGAATCTGAATATTTTACTTAAAAATTTAGTGTCTATGCTGAAGGAAATTGGATTATCTGGATTCTTTCTGGATTTGCGATCTCAAGTTTTTTTTACAACTATTCTTAATACGGATTTGATACACCAGTAAAATAGAAGGAGCATATCAAGAGGCTATTGCTTTGAAGCGGCAAGAGGAACTCATACGTGAAGAAGAGGAAGCATGGATGGCTGAGAGTGAACAGAAAGCAAAACGCGCATCTGATAAAGAAAAAAAAGCTAAGAAAAAACAGGTATTTTTTATTAGATAATAACTCGTATCTAACTTGAGTTCATGTAACTTTAGATTTTATGTAAGGTTCAATTTCTCTTTTCTACCCAGGCGAAGCAGAAAAGAAACAATAATCGGAAATCAAAGGATAAAGGACGGGATGAAAAGCCATGTATTATAGCTGAGGAAAAGCCGCTACCTCCAAGCCCAACTGAGGATTCAGATCTGCTTAAGAAACCAGATACAATTGAGGATGTTTCTGATGTTTCAGATTCAGTGGATTGTGCTACCGAAGCACTTGTTCGTCCCGATTCAGATGATAGAGATTCAAGCCCTGTTAATTGGGATACTGACACTTCCGAACCTCATCCACCCACTGAAGCATGTAGTAGTGCTGTCGCTAGTGTTCAAAACGGAGGGCAAAAGAGTCATTCCGTAATGGATGACAGTTCTTCTACATGCTCAACAGATTCACTGCCGTCAGTTGTGATGAGTGGGCCCTACAGAGGGAATTCACATCACAATCAAAAAAGCCAAAGTTCACCTAGCAGGTTGAAAAATAGAATTTGTTTTTCTAATTTCTGTTTTTTAATTTTTTGGTTTTGTATGTAACATTTTGGGTTTTAATATTGTGTAGAGGGAAAGTGAAGCGAGGAAATGCTAGCAGTGAAGTGACCCCACGTGTGAACCATACAAACAGACAACAAGCAAGTGATGAAGCAGAGCGTGATGCAGTTGCAGTCTCGTTGCAGGATAGGATGAAGTGGCTTGAACAAGATGTCGTCAAGAAAGTGGTATGATACTATGTCTCTTTCGTGTCTGCTTTGCATAAAATTACAATATACCTTATCAGTTCCGTTTTAGTCATTTTACCTTCTTTCGTACACCTACGTCATTAAAAGATGGTTGTGTGTGTTTTGAGTCATTTTTATAATGCATGTGCTTACACATTCTCAACGCAAGTATAGAACATAACATTATAATACAAATCTTACATTTTTATGGCCAAAGCTAGCATTTTTATATGAAAATATATTTTTTGGGACCTAATTTTTACGCGTTATGGCTATCAAGTGGCTCAAACTGGACAAAAGCCATCTTTAATAACTTGTGTAAAAAAAAAGTACAAAATGGGACAAATGAAAAATTACATTGCCCCCGCTTTATATGCTAATCTTGATTATCTAAATTGCATATTTGAAATGGAACTATAATTCCTGGCTGTTTATATATAGTTTTTTGTTTTTTTTAAACACAGGAAGAAGTTGTTACATTGCAAAAGAAGTTAAGCATCAAGAATGAGGTCGAGCCAGAAAAACATACAAAAGAAAATATCATTGTTCCTGTAACACCATCTTCACCCAAAAGCCCATCAAAAGCTTCGCCAAGAGCCCTTCAGAAATCTGAATTAAAAAAGAGTGCACCCTCTGATTCTGATATTACTAAAAAACCGTCTTCAGAAAATGCCCATAGCAACGATAAACCCCACACTTATAATACCGTGACCCAGAGACCGACAGACAAGCCTTCGATAGTCTACCAAGCTTCTGTGGCACACCATTCGTCCAGGCCAGCCGACAAAGTTCCAGTGCAGCCAGTGTCGGTTTTGGTTGAGAAGCCGTCGGCTAAACCAGTAACACCACCCGTGTCAAGGCCTTTGAGTGCACCTTTAGCTGAAGGGTCTAGACCTACCTCTTCTGCCAGTACAACTACCACCCCAGTTGTCTCAATGGCCCAACCTGGACCATTACTATCTCGTTCCGCAAGTGCAGCTGGTTATCTTGGACCCGACCCATCACCGATGGCTCAGAGTTATATTCCGTCGTCCTATCGAAATGCTATGATGGGAAGTCCTGTTTCCGCTGCTTCCACTGGTTTCAGTCAGCCTCATTCCCACTCATATTCACAGCCTGTGTTTCTACCACAAACACCTGAAAGGGTAGATTCCAACAATTCCATCAGACCGAGTTTTTCATTCGGAATGATGAATCCCGATCTTGCAATACAAAACGGGTCCCAATGGATGGAATCACCTCAAAGGGATAACCTACTTGCACGGCCTCAGCCTCAAGGTATGCTAGGTGACGAATTCCCTCACCTTGATATCATAAATGATTTACTCGATGACGAGTACGCGATGCCGATTGCGTCAACTATTGGCCCGTCTTTTCACAATGGGCTGCGTAATCTTAGTCATCAGTACACTTTCCCTGGGGATATCAGTGGTTCACTTGACCAGAGTCCTTCAACAAGCTCGTGTAGGTTTGACCGAACTCGGAGTTACCATGAAGAGTTCCAGCACAGTTACAATGGTGGGTTTGACTTTTCACGAGAAATGTTGGCCCCACAACTAAATTTACAGCAGAATTATGTGAATGGACAGATGGACGGAATGGGGCAAAACCAATGGCAGATTGGTTCGTCGGATCTTTCGTTTGGGTTGAGAAATATGGATCTTGGTGACGGGTACTCGTATCACATGCCACCTGATTATTCAAACTTGACGATGGGTGTTAACGGTTATACATACCGACCATCAAACGGGCAGTGAGCTGGTTACAGAGTCGGTTACACAGATGAAATATTATTCGGTTGTAATAACGTATGTTAAGAAGGAAATGATGTTGCATCTTTTTAGATTTGGAGTGAGGCTGTAACACTTTGATAAGAAAAACTTTTTTATTTCATTTCATTTTTTTTTTCAAAGAGTGATTTTAGAAATGTTTTTTCTTCTTTATGTTTTGTTTATCCCATGAATTCGGATTTCGTATTTAGTATTTACATTTACTAGCATCAATGTTTACTAGATTCAGGTTTTAATAATCACAACCTTGTTAATGTCGCCTATAATTTACAAACACGCGCATCTGTTAGATCTTGTGAGATTGTTTCATGGCATGGGAATCGGAATGCTTTAAATGTGAAACTGAATCGGGTTTTGGTTACGTTTGAGGGGTTGTCTGAGTGTCTTTTAAGTTTGATCATTGGTATATTTGAAGAATTAGTACGAAATAGTTAGGTTGATGGCAACTCGTCGCGAAATCTTCATTTTGTTAATGGAGAGGAAGTGTCACTTCTACTAGTATGTGTGGTTACTAAATGTACCTAAAATGCGGTTCTAGAGCTTATAGTTTTGATAATGTTCCAACTTCCATGTCCGGGTATTATACGGCTTAGGTATCCTTCGATGAGTTATAGTAATACGATTCTCGATACCCTTTTAGAGCTTTCGTTTTCGTTTTAGAAAGGAAAACAAAATCTCTTTTTGAATAAGAATAATTTGGACGGAAAAGCTTATTTTTCTTTTTTTTGAAAAAGTAATAAGCTTCTAATGAAAGCTACTTCCAAGTTTAGAAAGAAATCGGAATTATCAGCAAAAAAATATTACAGTACTCAAATTCCTTGCAATTTATTTTCCTTATTTGGGTGTCTATTATTTGTGTTATCTCATGTGATATTACACTTTCTAACTAAAGTTGCAAATATTTTACCAAATATCCATGGGGAGGTTATTCACGACTCCAAAAATGATTCCAATACACCTTAAAATTCTATTTTTTAAAAATTTTGGGTCTGATCAAAAAAATAATAATAATAATAAATAAAAAAATAAAAAATTGTAATTTTGTTCTTATTATAAAACCGCAAAACAAAAAGTATGAAGAGTTGCGATCCCCTAAAAAGGGGATGCAAATTAAAAAGTGTAAAAAGTGTTTTGCACCGTCCGATCCATCTAATATTTGACCAAAAACCATCCCACGGTCCATATTTAAAATTAAAAAAAAAAAAAAACACCCGACTTTCCCCTTTTAGGGGTATAACCGTCAAAACCGCACATATCCCTTCCCTCTTCATTGTCTACAGACAACGGTTTTCTTCATTCTCACTTTCATTTCACACACAAATTCACACACACTAAGGGGGCGTTTGGTTCGTTGGAATTCGGTGTAATTCGTTGTAATTGTAATCTGAATTACATTACAATCCTGTTTGGTTGGCAGGATGGATGTAATTGTAATTCAGATTACAATACATTGCTTGTTTGGTTTGCAGGGAAATGTAATTGGATTACAACTAATTACGTCCAGTGATGTAATTCAGATTACATAGCAAACTTGATGGAATGTGTTAAATTACGTTGGAATTCAGATTTTTAAAAGTTAAATATCATTATTTATCTTTCAACGTTATTATTAATTATTATTAGTATATTATTTAATTTTAAAAAATAAAAATAATTATAATAATATTTATTTATTATTATTATTATTATTATTATTATTATTGTTGTTGTTATTATTATTATTATTATTTATTATAATAATAATAATAATAATAATAATAATAATAATAATAATAATAATTTATTATTATTATTATTATTATTGTTATTATTATTATTTAATAAATAATATTATTATTAATATTATTACTACTATTTTATTATTATTATTATTATTATTATTATTATTATTATTATTATTATTATTATTATTATTATTATTATTATTACTATTATTATTATTATTATTATTATTATTATTATTTATTGTTTAATAAATAATATTATTTATGTTATTATATTTTTATTTAATAAATAATATTATTATTACTATTATATTGTTATTATTTATTATTATTATTTATATTATTATAATATTATTTAATAAATAATATTATTATTACTATTTTATTATTATTAATATTATTATTATTATTATTATTATTATTATTATTATTATTATATTATATTGTTATTATTATTATTATTATTTTATTAGATTGCTATTATTATTATTATTATTATTATTATTATTGTTATTATTATTATTATTTTATATTATTATATTATTATTATTATTATTATTATTATTATATTATTTATTATTTAATAAATAATAATATTATTAATATTATTATATTGATATTATTTATAATTATTAAATTTATTATATTATTATTTAATAAATAATATTATTATTACTATTTTATTATTATTATTATTATTATTATTATTATTATTATTATTATTATTATTATTATTATTATTATTATTATTATTATTATTATTATTATTATTATTATTAATGTTTTTCTGAATTACATTACGTTGCGAGTCAACCAAAAACAATGACACATTTCATCAATTACAATTCTAACATATTACAATTCCAACACATTCCAATTCTTTGAATTACAATTAATTCAAATTACAATTCCTTCCAAAGATTACAATTCCTTCAAAAACATTCTGTGAACCAAACGCACCCTAAACGTTAGGGTTTCAATTTACGATCGAAATTTGGGGAAAAAATTAGGGTTTCAATTTACGATCAAAACGATGAGTCAAACTGGTAATTTTTAATTTAATTTTTGATTAATTTAATTTTTAGGGTTAATTTATGTTTTATTTTTATTTTTATTATTATTATTATTTTTTTAATTTGGGAGAAAAATTAGGGTTTTTACATGCATAAGAATTAGGATTTTTTTTAAAAAATAAAATTAATAAGAATTAAAATTTTTTTATCAGTTTATTTTTTTAGAAAAGAAAAATGCATAAAAATTAGGATTTTTTTTATCAGTTTATTTTTTTACATTAATAATATGATTTTAATTTTTATTTATTTTTTTTTTAGAATCTACGAGTCCAACCTTGGGAGAAAGGAGATCAAAACGATTACAAGACCGACCATCTAATAAAGGTATATTTGATTCATCAATTGTTAGAATATATTTAGAATAAGTTTCATCAGTGATTCGAGGTTGCGGATTCGTTATAGTAACTTGTAAAAATAGATTAGAATGAGGTTCATCAGTGATTGCTTTGTTATCGTGGTTTAATTCAAAGTTGCAAATTCGTTAGAATAATATGTTAGAATATATTAAAATGAGGTTCATCAGTGATTGCTTTGTTATCATGGTTTAATTCAAGGTTTCGGATTCGT
>LBNU01008700.1:71019-81080 GCA_014162995.1 Artemisia annua | reverse complement strand
CAAGTATTTCTAGCATCAAATGAAATTATACCGAAAGTATTTGAGCTTCACGTGTGGTTCCTTTGACTTAGCTAGTGGTTTTGGTGCAAACCACTACTAACTGCTTCTATGATCAAGTATCTTTTGTTGTTGTTGTGTTGTGTCTAATACTCCGAGTTAGGCTCCTATTTATAGAGTGGATGCAACCCTAACTCGTCCCTGAACGTTTATGGCAAGCAAGTGATCGGTCTTGCCATTTAAGTTAGCTCATTTAATGTAGAAAGTATAACTGCCATGTGAAGTACGCCGCGCATGTTATGTAAAACCGGCGTGCTTTATCTCGCGAAACCGGCGCTTATATTGTGTATAACCGGCGTACATTATATTTGACTCGTAGGTATACAGTTGACCAAAGATGCCCCCTCTTGCTTCTCATAAGCGGCGTGCTTTAGTCCAAACTATGTCTTTTTCCTTTTATGTTCACAAAGTCATCTATCTCGTGTATTCCTCGTTACTTTCATCAGACCTTTGTCCTGCAAATATATTCTTGTATTAAGTATCAAAAGTCCTAGAAATGTGGCTATTTTATCCTATAATTCATATAATATCGGGGGTATAAATATGTATAATACGAGACTCATCAACTGTATTCTTAACAAATTATTATTTTGTGTGTAAAGTCGAGTTAATCTTTAATTCCATATTACGTTACAGAGATGTGCAACAAGAAAAATGAGGTCTCAGAGAGCTCTATGTCATGTTCCAAGAATTGCGAATAGAAAGCCGAGATCTTTGACCAGGAATGAAAACTTGAACAATGCGGCACATCCCGAGTCAACTAATCAGCAGTCCATGAATGTTCCAACACCACCGGCATCGATTGGGATGATAAATAGGCTATCGCAGATGTCCACTCCACAAAACTTTTTAGTCTAATGTTCAACTCTGTGACAGTTGTAACTTTTTTAGTTATCCAAGAACTTATTTGCTTATGAAACATGTTTGTCGTTTATCAGCTTTTTTAAATAATCTGTTATTTGAGGCATGTTCGATGCAAGAACGCTACGTTATGTATTATTCTATGACACTTGGTATGGTAGAACTTATTTTGTATCAAACGTGTATGTCATTTGTTACTTATCCAAGTCATGATGAGTCATGATGGATGTGGATCTATAAACATTACCTACACATACATATTATGTTGGATGTATAAACATGTTGGATGTATGACATACATATTTGTTTTGTAATTTCGCAGTTCCAACCTCCGCGCATTACTGATTTGAAGTAAACAACTACTAGTAAACTATAAAGATGTTTACTCATAAGTTAATATGGAGCCATTTAACTTTCATTTGAGCAACAACTCATATGTTAATATGATAACGCTAGTATAAAAGAAGCAACATTACCTACATATTGTACACAACCTACAAACACCCAAAAGATGTGCACAATTACTAGTACGTACTACCCAAAAGGTTATAAGTTATAACACAATTGCTACAACCACAAAATGTTTACGAAAAATCATTGACAACTGTTGTGGATGTTTTTTAAAGCAAACAATTTCTGGTTGTAGCAAATTTCAGGCAACATACATATGACTACTTAGGAGTATTGACCACATGTTTGACAATTGATTCATATGAACCTGTTGGTGGGGGTTGAGTTACATAAGGTCCATTGCCCTGAACCTGATCATCAGATGAACCTTTTTTTTTGACAGGCCCACAGAACCTTTGTGCTCGTAACCTTCTTGCTGCCCACTTACATTTTACCCTCCTAAAACCCAACCTCTTTCTAGTAAACTTAACACTCCCTTTAGCCTTTGTCTTCACTTCATCTCCCATACTAGCCCCGGTTTTAGCAAACTTACTTGACCCACCAATTTCTGGGACGACATCAGACCATTCCACATCTAAAAGAACATCATTTGAAAAACCATCTTGACCCACATCCGGCAGTAACTCACCATCATAACACATCGCCTCATTTAGCCAAGGAGACAAAATATTATTCGCTCCAACATCAATCCAACCTTGCTCACCGATCACATCATCTAGCCAACCCGAAGGACCATCTAACTCATCTCCAACACTGCTACTATGCAAGAAATCTTCAAACAGATTTTTACGCTCAAATAGAACTCCTTTTTTCCTAGCCTTTACAGGAGGAGTCCTCAGGTAAGGTGAAAGAGATTCTTCCTTTGCCCATTCACGAAGCTGCTCATACGACATAGACTCAGCATCTCGCTTTCTTTTTTCATGGCTGCTAATTTTAGAAGTAACCTCATCCTCAGACGCTTCGAAATACAAGTTTTTAAAGTAGTATTCGGATAAGTTTATTGGTTCATGAGCAATAAACACATCTAACACCCCATAAGATGAGGCGATATCATACAATTTTTTCATCTCATAATCAGTTTCAACAATTGTCAACCCTCTTTCAAGGCTCATTTTAGGAATACAATAAAACAAACCCCATATGTGGCATTCCAGTTTGAAGTTCAACAAGTCACAAAACTCATTGAACGACATCTTTTTTGACCGAGATACTTTAAGTGGTAGGATTTTTTCACACAAATACCTTAAAGTAGGGGCTTCATAGAAACCACCATTATGGAATACGTCAAACGTCATATAATCTTCATCTTTTTCTTCTTTCCTGTATACAGTGCCATACTTTTAAACCCATACATTATTAAAACAAAAGATAACATTTGTGTAGCAATACTTACATTGCAGAGAAATCAGGAGTCCAACACTGTTCAGGGTTGGGTGGATAGCTTGATGAAACTGAGTGGTGGTGATCCATACGCAATCAAAAAGTTTGGTAGTGTTACCCCTAAAGTATAAAAAAAGTAACATTTTTACTATCCTTATATATAGACCACTAAAGTATAAAAAGAGGTTACAATAAACTATTGTTTTTAGTAAAGACACATTGCATGTCAACTACAAAAAGTACGTATGTCATTGCATGCCAACTAAGAAATACACTTTATTTGTATTTGGGCAACTTTAGTATGTATATAATGGGCAACTTCGGAAAGTTGAGTACGCAACTTCGTAAATTATAGGGCAACTTATTATTATAATGTGTCATGTCAAACTTCGGTATGCGTGTTGTCATTTGGTGTCAACTTTTATTAACTTTAGTTAAGTTTAAACCATATGAGAGTTATTGTTATTTGTCATTGTGATTTGTGATTTGAAGGGGCTACGCATTGTGTTAATTATATACAATTTCGTGTGTCCAAACAACATAAGTGGCAACATCTTGCGAATAGAATATGGCTAACATAAATATATACGAGTAACAGTGTCAACATTTGTGCTTAAAATAAAAAAGAGCCATCTTCACACGATATGCCAAGGCGTCATCAACAGGGTCATCGAGCTGCAACGGTATACCATGTGCCAAACGATATAAAAATATACACACAAAAACACCACAATCACCAAAGATCCCCCCTGCTTAGGAACGTTCTCCGCTAGCTTAAAGGTAATCTTATAGTCACCTTGATGTATGCCTTTCTTCTTGAACACTTTACCTTCCTCTAACACGATTGGTAGTTGAGCCTGTTAGAATAACTAACTTAGAATAAATAGATAAACAATGGCTAACATAAGTTTAAAAAAAAAATAAATAAATAAATAAAATGCTATGTGTGCAAAATAAGTCTAACTGTTAACAGTAAACTGATAGTGGAGTTGCAATTGTAACAAGATTCTATAGTTATTGGTGTTGGCTGTCCAAACAACAACTTTGATCTATCAAAAGGTCACGTTCAAACATTAACATTGATCCAAATATAGCATTAAATATCCATGCTTACATTGATCCAAATATATCATTAAACAGCACTGCTTACATTGATCCAAATATAGTCTAATAAGAGTATATTGTTGGTTAACCAATAAGGAGTTTGTTTATGGTTGCAAATAGAAAATAACACCACCACCATTTGCATTCATCCAAAGGTCATCTTAAAAGATTAACATTGATCCGAAATATAGCGTCAACTGCTTCCTTCTTTAGGGTTGTTACCAACAAGTATTCATGTGCTTTTTCATGGCATCCAAAACAAAGATAGATAAACATAACATAAACATTGGCTTCATTAATAGTAGACTGAAACGGGGGCACAAAAGATAACTTCATTAGACCGTACCCCTAATAGGCACGTCCATGGATACACCTTAAAGTAACTTAAAAGACCATAAACCACGACACTAAAGACAACATGACCAAACATAAACACCTAAAACAGAAATGCTTAACACAACAGAATGCAAGACATAGAGCACCAACCAACTAACAACACAACAGAACAAATCACTTTTTGCCCAGTTGAACAACAAAAGAAATTTTTTTCAGGACCCTGAGCTGTGTCTGACTTATCAACTTCATCATGCCCCTTGTCTTTGCCAAGTCAGCATCCTGCATCTCCTTTAGTAGCTTGACGCTCTCTCGGGCTAAACCAATAATAGTCAGATTTTCAAGCTCCTTAATAACCTCAGCCCTCTGCTTAATTCGGTCACAAAGCTCTTGGCACATTGTATGAGTTTCTTGGACTAGCTTAAAGACCCTTTCATTATCTTGTTCAAACATGACACGCATCATTTGTCTCAAAGAAGTTGAGTTTGCCATAATAGCAAGGTCCGCTAGGCCAGTCATAGGAGTCATAGCAGTTGGAGAGTAATGGAGTGTGATGTTGGGTTTTTTTAAGAGGTGATAAGAAAAGTAAGTGTGTTATGGAAATGTGTGTAAGTGTTTGCTTCCTTGTATAGGAAGAATCAAGAATGGGCAACTTTTGAATTTCAAATATGGGCAACTTTGAAATTAAAAAAAATGGGCAACTTTTGACTAGTAGATGTCTTGTCAATCTTCAATAAATGTCAAAACTAGTTAATGTGATTTGAAGGGGCTAAGTACTATTAAATTGGTAAAATAAAATTGTGGCCACAAATGCTATGCTATAATACAAATACCACTTCACAAAGTGCAACTTAACTTTAAAAAACACTAACTTTGAATCCATCTAGTTACAAACAAACGGAATAAACACAAAACTATTCCAAACCAACACCACTAACATGTAACAACTTAGGTGCCATTTGTTAAAATATTTAAATTTACAAAAATATATACTAATTTGAAGTACTAGAGTAGATCTACTAAGGTACTGTATAATCAAAATCATATGTTGTATGACACTCGTAAATTGTTTAATGGTTTACTTTTACTAATATGAAAAACGTATTACTTATGTCATGGTTCATATCCATATGAACATAATATTTAGATCAGTTAAAACATTCAATTACGATGAAACCATTTACCAAATAGAAACCTAATGATAAAAAGCACTCAACATAGACTCGTACCTCTAAACAATCCCTTAGCCGGACATACCAATCACGACATTCATAGTCATATGTTTCCTCGCTATCATAGAATGTGACCAAGCCGGAAATGATATCACAATGGGCAACACACCAATGTCTTCCAGTTTCATTAATCGGCATAAGAACCTATATGGTTTACAAATGATCGATGGTTATTACAAGAAATTAAAAACATGAAATAAGGTTGTGTTTTATTAGCAAAGGTTTGACCTGATCAACATCACTCCATGGAATGGGGTACCTTCTACCATCAACATAAAACAAGCGCATGGTGTTTTGAAGAAGTTGAACAAAGTATGTACTAACCATAGCCCATTTACAATTCTCGGGTCTCACATGCCACATGTAGTCGACCCATAAGTCTATGTGATGTTTAATTACATCAAACAAAAAAAAGACGTTGTAGTCAATTCAAAAACAAATATTTATTATTGAAAATTTAATATATATATATATATATATATATATATATATATATATATATATATATATATATATATATATATATATATATATATATATATATATATATATATATATATATATATATATATATATATATATATATATATATATATATATATATATGCAGTAAAAATACGCACCTCCTCTGTTAGCCATCCTTTCCTTGCAGGGTCTAGGCACACTAATCTTAGCCAGAAATTTCGGTTCACAATAAAATCGTCAGACCAAGGAAACTTGTAATTTACTTTACCGGGCTTAGAAAGAAACAGGTCAAATTCATCATTCAACCAAAGAGTGTCAATAGTATGAAACCATCATGATAAATCCTACACAAATTTATAAGCATATCACGTCATTGCATGATGACAATATAATGTAAAATATAAAGTATTTGAGTTAAGTTCATACCTCTTTCCACAGTTTCACATTCTTTAGTCGTTCTATCATACATGGATCATTAATGTACCCACGAGTTTTTTTAATTTCACCCAGGAAACTTTGTAATTACTTTCTGATGGCAAACCATCTGCGTGATTCCTTTTATTGGGTGCCACTAGTGTCAAAGATTTTTTTAATTTTGCTGAATCCACAAACTCATTACGCTTTTTCTTTTTCTCCTCAGCCAAATGCGACACAATTTCTTCCTCCGACGTCATCCTTTTATACTCTTCCACCCTAATTCACATTTCCTGTTTCCGCATCTTCTCATCTTCCAATTGCAACCTATCTTCCTCTTCCAAACGCAATCTTAACTCTTTTTCACGAATGTACTCCTGTGACAAGTTATGGTTGTTTAAATATTTTATGATTTAGTAACTAGTATATAACGGGATTAAATAGATGTCATAATTTATAAATTACCAGAACAATATCTTCATCACTCTCAGGCAACTTGACCAAATCAAGGTAAAGATTATTAAGCGAAGCGCGAAAATCATTGCTCATATTGGAAAAACAATCATTAAACGCGAGTGGCGCCTGTTAATGAAATGTGATTCAGTTCAAATTAGTAAATAATAAAAAGGATGTACTACACACATAAATGAGTTAGGAAGTATATTACCACAACTCCGCCATTTCTTTGACGATGAAGAACCTGAATAATTGACTCAAGTTTGAAAACACGAGTATTCAACTCTGTAATAACAAGATCCTTAAGACTAGGTTCCCTGACACTACTATCACTCCTGCTAAGAGTAGGTATTTCACAAATATCTAATTTCGCGTGGTTACGCTTTTTTCCAACTTGGCTAGATACGCATCCACAAGGCTAGATTCTGGTCTTAGTGGACGTGGCCTGGGAATATATTGTTGGATATAATCATTGGTATCTGTCCACCAATTCGATTCGTACTCAGCTCTCGTGGGTCTCATATCACAAGTTGGTTTTACATCCTAAAATAGTCAGTCACAATAACAAAACTAAGATCAAAATTTTTAAATATATAAATAAAATAAAAGATGATTTTTTATTATATATAACCTTTGCAAAAAGCTTAGAACAATCGGATCGTTTGAAGATAGTTTTTTTGGACCAAGCAACTGCCCTTGGTATCACTGGCGTGATCTTAATCCACCAAACCTTACTTGTTGCATAAGTCTCGAGAATCCAAATCTGAATATGAGGGAAACGAATGATTAATAACAAATACAGACTAAATGAAATATATGCCATGGATAAAAATTTATTATAAAATCAAACATAATTAACCTGGAAAGCAAAAAGAAAGCCACCAAGCGTATATGTCGGAACATACATACGATCTTTCTTCAGTCCTTCAAGGTGTTTGTCACTGTGCTTACGTATTACATCCACGATTTGATCGTACAAATGAGTCCATATGTGCTCCCCCCAAGGAAACGCATTCCAAGCTTCAAGACTTTCAACCAACCGCATCAACTTATCATCCACTTCGCTATTCAACAACCTACCCATAAAGATAACTTCTAAAGCTAACAAAAGACATACACGTACTGCATCTTCGTCAAATATCTTGCCGAACAATTCTTCATCCTCGATAACACCAATTAGATCTAAGTTGGTAACGCTTAACTCTATACGGTGAGGAAATATCCTTTCACGAAACTTTAAGTCACCGGAGGTATATAACCCAAACGATACCGATCCAAACCGGAACCCCGTTATAAGACCAAATTCAGCACGACCAAAATGTAGACTATGTCCTTCGACGTAATATATTAAAGGCATATCATAATAGGCATCATTAACATCATGCTGTTTTCGCAGCATATAATCTATTATATGTGGTTCATGGTCAAACATAAAAAGATCGAACCATCTTCCAAAACAAGTACGCCTAAACAAGTTACGTCGTTTTGCATCTAACTTTCGCTTTATTAAGTGAAAGTAGTTCAATTTGCTTCTAATGATGACTTTTGTTTCGTACTCCTTGCAAGGAAATAAAACAGAAAGAATCAGTTGTGGTACACATCGGCAAGGTCCATTTTGCAGTCAAATGTTCCTTGATGAGCTGAGGTTCAACAACAGAGGACCAAATAGAGGACCATACATTCAAAAAATAAACGTGGCATCGAAAGCATTTTTAGTATAACCCGCTACTATAAGCAATAAAAAATGTGGTACAGTACTTATACCAATTCATGATCAGGGACAGGTTTCCTTGCTTCGCATTGGAAGTAGGTCAAGTATAATCATGAAATATTCGAGTATAAGTTCCACAAAACCAACCATTCTGTATGAAACATAAACATAAAACAGATTTATTCAACTAAATAACTGAACGAAAATACCACATCAACATAAATATAAAACCCAATTTGGACATGTCCCCAAATAAGATACAGCTAATAAAACCATTATGTGTAGATTACAGTTCCAAAAAACAAAATTAGCTTAACAATATAAGCACTTCAAAATAACCATACTTCATTATGCCATTCCTAATAATTCACTTTATAATGCTACACCAAATTAACAATGTAAACCTAAAAAAACCTTCAAAAGAGGTACCATAACCATGTGTGCTTTCGAATTCCCTAAATCATGAGTATCAATAACCACATTTATGATTATCACCCTATGTTAAGGTTTGCGTGTCATGAGGCTTAGGGCAATATCGTACACTTCGATGCTATGATTTTATCACTACTTGACTTGTGTTCAAACTATTATAACCTAAACGCTGTGAATTCACTCAACCTTTGTGTTGACTTTTTAGCATGTTTTATCTCAGGAAACTAAACAGTTTTATGGCACGGAGTGGAGCAGGGCATTCTTTTGATTATCAATCTAATGATGTTATCATTCTTTTGAAAACAATTTCTTGATGTATTACTAAAACTTATTGGGATCTGAAATGTTTGTTTTGAATTATGAATATGAATGATAACAAAGCTTCCAAAACAACTCTTTCAAGTTGTTTTCTATGATTATGACTACGATACTAAGATGTAATACCCCGATTATACTTCCGCTGCTTAATTTCGATTATCGGGGTGTTATAGTTTATATAAGTGTTTTACATCTTTGTTTTGTGTTTGGATTCTGTGTAACAGCTCTTAGAAGCTTTTTCATTTCTAAAAATCCATTTCAAGTTAAACAAGCTCACTGATTGCTCAAATAAGCTTCCACAGAGCTTATTTGGCTTCTATAAAAAGTTTTCCTTTTTAAAAGTTTGTTATTTTTTAGTGTTTATTAGTTTTGTAAAATAAAAAAATAAAAAGAAAATGTTTGGCAAAAAGGGGGTAGGCAGGCTCGAACCTGAGACCTCCCCCTTATGAGAGTGATAGTGTGTACCTGGATACCAGTTGCCCTAAGGACTTTCCTCATTATAACCTTGCACACTTATTTATTTAACACCTTTTTCCCCTTTTAGCCTAAATAAGCTGTCCGGCTTATTGTAGTGCTTATTTGTGGGCTTTTTGTAAGTTTTTTATTTTTTATAAGTTTCTGCACCTTTTCTTTACAACATATATTTTTTTTAGAATTTTTAGTTTTCATTTAATATTTATAAAAAATCAAAAACAGTTAAATAGTTTTAGTATAAATAAATAAATAAAATAGTTTTTGTATTAGATTTTTATCTAGGATAACTTTTTATAATTTTTCTAAGTTTTATAAGTTATTTAGAATCTGTAAAAAATAGTTTTGCATATTTCACTTTTCATTTGCTTAGTTTTGTAATTTTACTTAATTAAATAGTTGATTAAATAATAATT
>LBNU01008700.1:55193-67282 GCA_014162995.1 Artemisia annua | reverse complement strand
TTGTGGCTAAAGGACTAGAAGGCCATTTTATATGAATAATACTTTTTACGCTGAAACATAAAACTAGGCTTACATGGAAATAAATGAATGGAAAAGCTCTTATAACTCTATCACCATAATTAGTTCATATTAAACGTGTGATAGAAGAAGTTTGACCTGATCATTTCAACCAATAAACCTGATTTAAAAACATGTTACAAATCGGCCCATGTGTATGTTTATGAATCGAATGGTTGTGTGATGTCTTAAGGTTTTTGGGTAGCAGTGAGGTTTTATTAAAAGAAAAAGAGTCAGGCAACATTGTTTTTCTTTTGTCAATTCGGATGGTCGAGGGGTTAAAGCACATGGTGTTGTTTAAGAATGAGTGTGTGGTCAATAGTTAAACGAAGAAATGGTGCTTTGTTGGATCCCTTTTGATTCTGGTTCAGTCGCAAGAAAAATTAAGAGGGTGTCTCCGGCTTCATTTTGGTTCACAAGGGAGCGTGTCAGTTTTCTTCTACTTTGTTGTACATTCGACTAAATAACTCGTTACACTAAACATTAATCGAGTTTAGCTAATAAGAAAAAGTATGCATGCATGGCGATTTCGATTCCGAAATTTTAAATTATAAGTATATTGTATCTCGGATTTTGGTGCAAAGGATGATAGTTGTATCCCCTCAGAAGAGATACATGGAACACATTATGAACGTGCGAAAGCTGAGGAGGTAGAGCCAAACGATAAGAAACCTCCCCGATACGATCCAAAATCTCAAATGGCCCGATGAATCGAGGACTGAGCTTGCCCTTGATTCCAAAGCGCTTCACACCACGAAACGGCGAGACTTTCAAAAATACACGATCGCCGACATTAAATTCCAAATCCCGTCTATGCTTATCAGCATAACTCTTCTGCCTGGTTCGAGCCTCTTGCAGTTTCTCCTTAGCAATAGCCACTTTCTCATTGGTGATCTCAATCAGTTCAGGCCCCTCAATCAAACGTTCACCCACTTCATTCCAACAAATCGGCGCCCTACATTTCCTGCCATACAACATCTCATACGGTGCCATCTTGATGCTAGCATGCCAACTGTTATTGTAGGCAAACTCCACCAAGCACAAATAATCATCCCAACTGCCGGTCCATTCCAAGGCACAGGCCCTCAACATGTCTTCTAAAGTCTGAATGGTCCTTTCTGACTGACCATCTATTTGAGGATGAAACGCGGTACTATACTTAAGTCGAGCGCCCCAAGCATTATGAAGGCTTTTCCAAAAACGAGAAGTGAAACGCGGATCTCTGTCAGATATAATAGCTGTCGGCATACCATGGAGTCTAACAATCTCCTGCTAAAATATCTCCGCCAATTTACTGACACGGTAATCCATACGAATAGGTAGGAAATGTGCAGACTTGGTTAGCCGATCAACGACCACCCAAATCGCATCATGCTTTCTCCGAGTCAAAGGTAAACCAGAAACAAAATCCATGGAAATCTGATCCCACTTCCAAGTAGGAATCTCTAATGGTTGCAACAAACCACTGGCCCTCTGGTGCTCAATCTTGACCTGTTGACAAGTCAAACATTTAGCCACAAACATAGCTACATCCTGTTTCATTCCATTCCACCAAAAGTGTTGTTTCAAATCTCGGTACATCTTGGTAGAACCAGGATGGATAGTAAACAGAGAACTATGAGCCTCAGCCAAAACAGCTTCATGCAAATCTGGATCATCAGGAACACAAAGCCGATCCCCAAACCATACTACACCAGAATCATCAACTCTGAATTCTGACTGCTTACCATCTTCAATATTCTGGACGATAGACCAAAGCTCACCATCGTCCTTCTGGGCATTCTTAATTCTCAATATAAGATTGGACTCTATCCTCATACTAGCCCAATAACCATCATAACCACGAATACAAAGTTCCACCTCCAAAATCTCCAAATCGTTAATAATCTGGGGTTCAATCTCCAATCTAGCAATCATACCGGATTTCCTACTCAGTGCATCTGCAACAACATTCGCCTTACCCGGATGGTACTGAATGTTGGTATCGTAGTCCTTGAGAAGTTCTAGCCATCTCCTCTGTCTCATATTCAATTCCCGCTGAGTGAAGATATATTTGAGACTCTTATGATCCGTGAAGATGTCACAGGATTCACCGTACAAATAATGTCTCCAAATCTTCAAGGCAAAAACAACAGCAGCCAGTTCAAGATCATGGGTTGGATAATTTTCTTCATAAGGTTTCAATTGCCTCGAAGCATAGGCAATAACCTTCCCGTGCTGCATCAATACACAACCTAAACCCTTCTTAGATGCATCGCTATAGATCTGAAATCCTCCAGAGCCAGAAGGTAGAGTCAAAATGGGAGCGGACACCAATCTCCGTTTCAACTCTTTAAAACTCTTTTCCCGTTCATCTGTCCAAACAAACTTTTCACCTTTCCTCATCAACTGCGTTAAAGGTAATGCCAACTTAGAGAAGCCTTTAACAAAACGACGGTAATACCCTGCCAAACCCAGAAAACTCTGAATCTCAGTCACTGTAGTAGGTCTCGGCCACTTGGTGATAGCCTCAACCTTAGATGGATCCATGGTGATGCCATCTGCGGATACCACATGACCAAGGAAAGCCACTTGATTCAACCAAAATTCACACTTTGAAAACTTGGCATACAACTTCTGTTGTCTAAGAGTCTCCAAGACAATACGAAGATGTTGTTCGTGCTCTTTCTCAGACTTTGAATGAACCAAGATGTCGTCGATGAATACAATCACAAACTTATCGAGATATTCATGGAAAACCCGATTCATCAAATCCATAAACACTGCTGGAGCATTCGTCAACCCAAACGGCATAACCAAAAACTCGTAATGCCCGTATCTGGTACGAAAAGCGGTCTTAGGAACATCCTGTTCCTTCACACGAAGTTGGTGATAACCGGACCTCAAATCAATCTTAGAGAAACACTTAGCACCCTGCAGCTGGTCGAACAAATCATCAATACGCGGAAGGGGATATCGGTTACGAATAGTAATACGGTTGAGCTCACGATAATCAATACACAAACGCATGCTCCCGTCCTTCTTCTTAACAAATAATACAGGTGCACCCCAAGGTGAGNAAAATTCAAATGAAGTACAAAACAAAATCCAAATCCAAATGTCCATATCAAACTAGGAAGACTAAGGTCGGTCCACACACAATCTAGCTCTCGTCCCAAAAGAAACCATCCCAAAGCTCCTAGCTAAATACCTGCCGCAGGAAAAGAAAATGCGGCTGAGCTTCAAAAGCTCAGTGAACAGATATATCAACAAAGTAAATGAAACAGAAATGGAAACAAAGTATGTGCATTGAGAATAACAAAAGGTATAATAATGATGATAAGAATAAGATAAGGGTTAGGTTATATTAGCATTCTACCACTAATACTACCACCTTTCGAAACCAACAGTCCACGACCAACACCCTTTCGAACAGAAAACACCGAGTCGATCACCACCTTTCTGCAGCCCTTCGTACTACTTCACTAGCTCGAACCAAACAGAAAATGTAGCAGCTGCCGCTTTGTTGTATTTAGTTTAGGGTCTTGTAGGTGTTTAGAATGTGTGAAATATTGTTGCAAAATGAAGAGATAAAGGAGAGATATAGGGTGATTATGACCGAGCAATGAGGAGGACTCAACAACATTTTGATTTCAAATTCTCAAGTGGAACTTGGACTCATTTACATGTTGTACAGAATAAAAAAATTCGGCCTACATGACCAGACTTATCTAACGTGTGACATATGTTATTTTGTACAAGTAACTAGTTTTAAATAAACTTAGTTTATATATATTAGGCACTTGGTAAATTTCAAAGTATAAGCTTCCAAAGTTTAGGTTATAGATTCATGCATTTGTAGTCTTCAAGTATTTAGGTTCCAAAACTTATGTTATGTTCAAATATTATTTCTTTGGTGACAATGTGGATTGAAGCATATAAATTATTTATAAATTAGGTCAAATGCATTTTAATGAACTTGTTATATTGTACAGTTTTTATAAATTCAAAATTAGAGGGGTAAAATAGTCATTTCATAAGTTTTAGATTTTAGGGTTTTACACTCTTCATATTCATCATCCCATCTTCCACAAACCGTTACCATCCTCTTCATCACATGCACAACGATAAAAAAATTGTCAAGAATCTATACTAACAAGGAACAATTATTAAGGTAACATTTGATTTAATTCTCAATATTTTCCACAACAATATCCTCGCCATCATGGAAATCCTAAACCCACGACTATATTGTCACCTATTGAGACTACTACTAGGAAGTAAGGACGTTCGGAATGTTCTTTGGATGGCTTGCGACCAGGGGCGGACCAGTATTCTAAGTCATCAGATGCACAATTTTCCTTTACGAGTATAAAAAAATTAAAAATAAACTAAAATGTAAGATTCAATTAAACTAATAAACAAATCAAGAAGACAGTTGTATATTTAAACGTGTTAGTGCAGTAACTAAAAATGACATATATTTATGTAACACAAAATTTCAGGATCAACTTTATTTAAGAGAAATCAGGATTTTTAACGAAAATTTACACTAAGTGACAAACATCTAGCTGGTTCCCAAGAACCTTCGGGAACCCCCTAGGTCCGTTCTTGCTTGCTACTCGATTCAATTAAAAAGCGTCTTTGATACATTTGAAAATACATATTTTCATGCATATATAAAGTTAATTTGTTGGAATTTAGAAGGTTGTAACAAGATTATAATAAAGACAAATAACTATGGTAACAGGTGATCGACCACAATCAAGTCAATATGATCCTGGTGCAAGTGGAGATGAATCAGAAAGTGAAATGACTTGTTATCTGTGAAATTCAATAATAAAAACTTTTGGACTAAATGACATAAAGTAGTTTAGGTATATTTGATTAGAAATAATGTTGTTATGCTCGAAACTGGGTTTTTTGGCCGGAAATAATGATGTTTGTCAAGAACTGGGGATAAAAAAGAGGAACAAGATGAAGAATTATGAAATGACCATAATACCCTTGTTGTCCTATTGAACATGTTAAAAACAAGTTTGGTGGTGCATTACGAGTTTTTCTATAATAGAGGAAACACAATGGCTTATAATAGAGAGTACATAAAGTATTCATAGCTTTTACCCTTACACAATCACATTGTTGGCACCATACTATACAAACACCAATGAGAAAGAGGTCGGAAAGAAACTCAATCCCCTTAGCTTTTATATAACAATTGATTCGATAAAGGTAGAAATAAGACATTTAGATCCCTTATAAGTGTGATAAATTAACTGGCGAGCTGCTAATATTATGTTGTTATGGTTTTTAGATGTACAAGAAAGGTATTCAAGTAGGCTATTCTTTTGCCTTTGAAATATGCTACAAATCGTATATGAGCCATAGTCTAATCTGATGTAATAGATGTAGAAATAAAAGAAATATTGAAAATTGTATTAATCAGATTCACTAAATAATAAAGTTTACAAGATATTAAATAGTCTACAAACTAATCAAAACCCAAGCAACTAAATGGGCCAAACCCGATAGGCCGGGCCTAGTTCTTTATTATCTAGCATCCCCTCTCAAACTCACAATGCTGCAATGGTAGACATTGAGAGTTTGGTAAACAGAAAATAGACCAAAACTTAATAACAAACAAAAGTAGAGTATGCCAGAGTGCAAACTCGGTGCTAGACAAAGTCTCAATCCGATACAATCCAAAAGACCAGGTGCAGAGCACAGAGAAACATAAATACAGAGATGAAGGAGAGTAGAACAGGCAGACACACATGTACAGGCAGATTCAGACAGACAAACAGATGAAGATTCAGGCTGACAGATGCAGATAAAACCAGGCGGAACCAGATGCAGAACCATGTGTGAAATCAGACAAGTTATTGATGTCGAAATGCTACACATGACTACTCAAGACATAATCGGATTAATTAAAACCGTAAGATCTCCATCACGTATACCAATGCAAAACCATATTTGGCCTACAATATTCTGATCCAAAACCGATACATGTACCAATACCGATATTTACTCCAAATTCCAATACCATGACGAAGGAAATTATTAACTATCAAATCATCTTTATGAATAGTCACGATATCAGAAATCCTAAAAATAAACGGATTCTAGAGTCAAAAGAACCTCAATCCGCTAAACTAACCAAACCAAAATCGAACTTTTCAATCAAACAAAGACCAATAGCAATACAAAACGGATTCAAAACAAACCCAATATAATTCAAACCATTTACTAGTCGATATATCAACCAAACAAAAACAAATGACAACGAAACCAAATCACCAAATGAAAACTGAACCAGATTCAAAAACTAACCAAACGAAATCTATGGTGGCGTTTGGTATACAAATGGGTTTAGGATTAAACATGGGACTTAAAGTAACGGTACTCAAGGAAAATTTTTGACTTTTTAAAACATTGTTTGTTGTACACAAAGATAAGGTTTTGATTAAATTAATATTAAATATTTAATTACTGAAAAGAGAAATAAAAGTTAAGTGGAGCCCAATATTGTAGAGAAGAAAGAATAAAAAAATATTAAAATGTGGGACCATTTTGAAAATAACCATAATTTTGCAGCTTTTACTTCTATCCTTGACACATGGGGTGGGATTTGTAGAAAGTCTTGTATTCGGACTTGATGCCAATTCTTAAAACCCACAACCTCCTACCAAACAAATTAATATAACTCCACTCCCAATCCTAAACCCCACTACCTCGTAACAAACACACCCTAAATAGTTGTCGTGTCTTTAAACGAATCAAATGACAAGTAAATTGCCTCGGGAATGATAGATCAACATTTAATAAATGTAATCAATCTTAGAAATCCGATCCTTTAGAAAGTGACTAAAATTAAAAAGTGTAGAAAGCCATTCATAGTGTGACACGTGTCCCCCACTCTAAATTATACATAAAATTCACCCAGGGATAATATGGTCTTTTGACCCGTTTTTTCTTTTCCACCTCAATTTTCAAACGCATATATCTCTTAAACGACAAACTTTTAGAAAAAACTGATTTCACCAAAATTTTTAAAATTTGATTCTCTTTAATTTGGTATAAATCTTTTTAATTTTTTCGAAACTTTTTTTTGACATATTCATTGAGTCATGATTTTCTTGATGTTTTTGCTATTTTCGACCCTATTTTTTATCTTGAAAATTGTCGAATCATAAAATACTTAAAACACGAAAGTTGTAGATTTTGATTCACTCTTTACCCAGAAATTTGAATCACTCAAATCGGATATGATATGAGTGAGATATCGCACGTTAAAGATGACGTTTTAGTCATATTTGTTGCACACAAGGTGTTTGATGAAATGTCTAGCTTATATTTTTAGTATTAAAATTGCGTTAAATGGTCTAATTTTTGTCCCACAATGCATTATTTATAATTTTATTAATGTAACATTCAAAAAGTGATGTTTTTTAATCATTATTATTTTTAAATGTACATTTAGTTCATCAGTTACGTTATTAGGTTCATCAGTTATGTTATTAGGTTCATCAGTTAGGTTATGAACAAAACGTAATCTAACTGATGAACCTATAACGTAACTGATGAACCTATAACGTAACTGATGAACCTAATAACCTAACTGATGAACCTAATAACGTAACTGATGAACTAAATGTATATTTAAAAATAATAATGATTAAAAAAATCACTTTTTTAATGTTACATTAATAAAATTATTAATAATGCATTGTGAGACAAAAATTAGACCATTTAACGCAATTTTAATACTAAAAATATAAGCTAGACATTTCATCAAACACCTTGTATGCAACAAATATGACTAAAACGTCATCTTTAACGTGTGATATCTTACTCATATGACATCGGATTTGAGTGATTCAAAAACATGTGTAAAGAGTGAATAAAAATTTACAACTTTCGTGTTTTAAGTATTTTATGATTCGGCAATTTTTAAGGTAAAAAATAGGGTCGAAAATAGCAAAAACATCAAGAAAATCATGACCCAATGAATATGTCAAAAAAAAAAGTTTCGAAAAAATTAAAAAGATTTATACCAAATTAAAGAGAATCAAATTTTAAAAATTTTGGTGAAATCGGTTTTTTCTAAAAGTTTGTCGTTTGAGAGTAATGTGCGTTTGAAATTTAAGGTGGAATTAAACAAACGGGTCAAATGACCAAAATGCCCTCTAACCGAAAATATTAAAGAAAAAAGGGAGGGAGTGGGTGGGGGACACATGACACTAGCTTAGTGGCTTTCTAAACTTTTTAATCTTTTTCACTTTTCAAGGAATCGCAACTCATCAAAATCTTATTGCGTTAAACAATTCCGAATACAATCCCAAACAGTTAACAAAAACATTCATATCCAAACTTCTAATTAATTCATGTCCTGTACATGTGCAATCAATCCCATCCAAACTCAGTTTTGCATGAATAATAAAATAAGATAAGTAATTTACCACGTGAAAAAGAGGAAAAGAATACCAACGATCGAGTACCAACGAACAAGTTTAGTCTAGCAAGATGAACCCGACTTGATTCCAAGTAGCAAACCGTCAATCGAACTCTTTTTTTATTATTTTATTATTTTTTTATTTTTTTTTAAGCTTTGGATACCAAGTAAAAATAAGACAAATACTAAAAGAAAAAACTAAGATCGTAATGATAAATCGAGTATCTATACTACTTATAATAGAGGAATGACTCTCTCTCCAAAAAATTCAGATGTACAAAAAATGATGCAAGGTTTACAACACTTTAAAGCAAGCAATTTTCATAATTACAACAACCAAAGCATGGTGTACAACAAAAAAAAGCACGGAACCAAATTCAGACCAAAACACTATGAATTATACATTAATACCATTAAAAACACCCCTACACCTAATATTACAATTATTTAAACACAATGTACAACCCTATATTAAAACCCATCCATATTTAATTTACCCCTCCATTATTGACAACCTCATCCTAGAAACAAACCAAACGGACCAATTTCGATCCCATATTCCAAACACAACCTCACCATCATCATCAAACTTCAAAATAATACCCAAAATAATAAAACCTCACCGAGTTGACTCGGTGAGTTCGTCTGAGTCGAGGCGAGTCGCGACCAAAGGGGCCCACAAGAATGATATTTAACAAGTTTTAATAAGTTTTGTAAAAGAAAAGTTTAGAAAATCGGATTAAATAAAAATACTCCCTCCGTCCCATATTAAATGTCCACTTGGACTTTTCAAAGTCTTTTTTTATAAACTTTGACTTTAAATATTTTTATGTGTATTATATAATACTTGATGCAAAATATATGAATCAATTGAGTTTTAAATATATTTTCGTTAGATATAATTTTCATCAAGTATTATATAATACAAACAAAAATATTTAAGGTCAAAGTTGAAGAAAAAAGACTCCAAAAGTCAAAAGTGGACATTTAATATGGGACGGAGGGAGTATTAAAATTAGGGTTTTGAAAATGTTTATTAAAAATGAAGATAAGGGCGCGTGGGGACGCATGTTACCGTCGGAAACAAGGGGGAGGGGTGGCTGCGTTTCGGTGGTACACGGCAGTGGGTGGTGGTGGCGCGTGGCGGCGTTTGGTGGCGAGTGGGGGTGAGTGAGTGGTACATGGTGAACGGGGGTTGCCCGATCTACAAGTTGAGATAATAAAAAGTGGTGGCCGGAAAATATTTCCGACGGCCGGAAACTGCTTGTGTCACCGGAAAAAGGCTGCCGGCGGTGGGTTAGAGAGAGAGATAGAAAAGAGAGAATGAGTGTGTGTTTATTTGTGTGAAATGAATAAATAAAATAAAATAAAGGGTTTATATATTAAAGGCTCAGGGGTGAACATGAAAATGTGAGATGTTGGGGTGGGAAGTGAAAAATTCGGGTGGAGGGGCTATTCTTGCCATTCGACATAGCAAACGGACTCGAAAAATTACGAAACTTGCGCCATTGTTCACGAAATCATTTTTCCAATCAAATCAAGTATAAACTTCAAAGTTTTTCTCAAAACTCAATATAATTCAATAAATTTGGCAAATGCAATATTCATCTGAAATACAAATTATCAAGCATATTATACAATCAAATTAAACACAATTCCTGCATTAAATTTCACTACTACAAATAATAAAGAACATTATACAAATATTCAAGCCCGAGCGGGCAACGGGCCAAATGGGCTTGAGCCTGAACGGGTGTGGACTAAACGGGCTCGAGCCCGAACAGGCACGGGCTAACGGGTTCGATTCGAACCCGAACCGGGCACGGGCTATACGAAATTCTTGATATCCGTAAATTTATTGTTAAAAAGAACATAATAAATTAAAATACATTATTATCGAAAATTTTTATTTCAGGGTACCTGCCGCTGCAACGCGCGAGTACCCTGCTAGTTGTTACTTAAAGATGAAAGATTTATAAGAGTAGAGGGTGTGGTCATACATTTCTTTCAACACATCAGTCCCACATCAGCTTTTTCTCTTTCCAAAACATTTTTATTCAACTTTCTCTCAACCATAGGAGCAACTTCCCTCTCTTTCATTAATTTATTTATATTTTTTATCATTGAAAAATACCCTTAAAATACACTGAACTACCCGCAACAACCAATAATAAACAAACTCTCTCTTCAAACTCAAACCTCTCTCTTTGTTATGTTTCGAGACTTGATAGTGGCAAGGGAAAAAGATTCCCTTTTCCCGTAAAGTGAGGTGAGGACTATTGTTTTTTCATGCCGACATGGTTCTATTTACCGTGTGTTTCCATCAGGCACGCCGTACACACTAAAGTTTTAGAGTGTTCAATGTTAGGTTATAGTAGGGCTGTAAACGAACTGTACGTTCAATGAACATTTCATGAACAGTTCGGTAAAAAGTTCGTTTATTTATTAAATGAACGAACATAAACAAGATTTTACGTTCGTTTAGTTAAATGAACGAACATGAACAAAAGTTGCGTCCGTTTATTTATGTTCGTTAACGTCCAATTATGCGTTCGTTAACGTTTGATTATGTTCATTTTTTTATTTATGTTCATATATCATATCTTTAATTGCATAATTTTAAAATTGATTTGTTTAGACAAAAAACACTTATAAAACAATATCTTGTGCATAATTTAATAGAGTTTATTTTTGTTTGTCTATGTTTATTTATGTTCGTTTAGCATTCGTTTAGTATCTTATTGAACGAACATGAACAACTCATTTTCTTAATAAACGAACATGAACAAGAAAATTCGTTCGTATAAGCGTTCGTGTCCGTTTATCTGTCTGGTTAAAATTAAACGAACGAACATGAACAAGGCTCCGTTCATGTTCGTCCGGTTCGTTTACAGCCCTAGGTTTTAGTATGTGGGTGGCGGACAATTTGAGTTTTGGGTAGAGAACACTTTCAAAAAAAGTCAAAGTTTAATACTAAAATATCATCTTTTTGGGCTAACCATAGAAGGCACCGCCCCCATACTAACCACACGCATCCGGCTCTGGTGTCTATTGTTAGATAATAACGGCCTAGGCCCGGCCTGTCGGGTTTGGCCAATTTAGTTACCAGGGTTTTGATTAATTTGTAGTTTATTCCTCACAACCTATTTTCCTTGTTTCCGCCACTTATAGACACAAAGCTCATGCATGCAACATCTAAGATAATGTGGGTATTGGTATCTTTTTCACCATGATTATTAGTTAAATCAAAGAACTAATTAGTATGTCTTTATCTGTTTCATAAAAAGGAGATTACATTAACTTTTTGTTTAGGGTGGTGGCAGTCATGCCTCCCAAAAATCCCATACCTCCCAAATCCACCAATAATATCATTCCACCTCATCCCAACCATTTCATACTTTTTTCATACCTCCCAACCCCTTTTTAGTGGCAACCATGCCTTTTTCATACCTCCCAACTTTTTTTTTTCTTTTCATAAATTATATTAAACAATTTAATAAAAACATATAAATATTTTATTAATAACTAAAAGAAAAATACATAATACCTAAATAAAAAAAAAAAAAAACATAATTAAAATAAAATTACATTATTCTTT
>LBNU01008700.1:36985-53741 GCA_014162995.1 Artemisia annua | reverse complement strand
TTTTTTTTTTTTTTTTTTTTTTTTTTTTTTTTTTTTTGCATGCTTACCATAGGAGACTTGAAAGGGTTTGGTCATTGTTTAGTTTCATCAAAGCATGACATGAAGATAAATGGTAACTTGAAAGGGTTTGATTGTTTAGTTTCATCAATTTGGAGACTTCCCCTCATATGAATATGTATGTATCATCAGTTAGAAACAAAGATCATTTTATACTCCATATTAACAACTTTTTGTATCTATACGTATGTTTTGAGTTTTGACCACCCTGCCGTGTATGACTTTTATGTACTTCTTAATTCTTATAGCTATATTTACGGGTAAGTCACCTTAGCATCATTTTTCATGCCCTTTGGCCATCACTTTTGACAAAATTTTACTGACAACGTACACGAACCCTATTATTTTCGTAGTAGCCCATACCTTTAGAGTTCTGCCTTTATGTTTGTTAGAAATTTTTAGTCATTACTATATGCTACTACTTCATATATAGGTGAACTTCTTATTTTATGCCTTTACAAAATTAAAGTTAAACATTTTGAAAATTGTTTAAGAGTCGTGTATCGTACAAACAAAGAATATAAGATGTCTAACAATTTTTTATGTCAAACTTTAGTTTCTCTATACTAATCTTAATATAAAATTATATGTTAGGTTTTTATCCTTTCTTATTAGAAATGTTAGCGTCTATAGCTTGTCTTTAAATCTTTATTATTGTAAAGAGACTTCTTATATTGTGTCTTTCGTATTTGAACGTACATGTATCGTCTGTCCCAATTATTACCTAAATTACTCACTGATAATATGAGGCACGATCAAAAGCTATACTTTTCTAATTGAGTATGTCTATTTTCAAGAAATAATATACTGTAACGTTTTACTTATCAAATTAAGATAGTGAAGAATGATTAATAACAACCCATGAGATACTATATATAATAATTTCTTATCATCAGTTCATTTGGTTTACTAATGTTCCATGACTCACCCACACAAACCATGATGATCTTTATCCCAGTAGGCAAAACTTTCTTTTCCTTTCTTCTGTTGGTGTTCAATTTTTTTCTTACTTTTTAATGGTCCGTGTGTTGATGGCAAGAGATTCTTTTGTTGTAGTTTCTGATTAGATTTTGCACCTTCAAAAATAAACATAAACACAAAGTTTTAAGAAAGAGATAACAGGTTCTTTCTAAAAAACATTTAGCACAATTTGAATAAGTTTCTTTACATATTTAGAAGTACAAAGTAAGTTCACATGCAATTATACAAACCATCTTTATTGTGCTCGTCGTCCAAAGCATGTGTCATTCATGACTATCACCTTCCAGATCAAATCCATAGCAGCCAAAATCATAAATTACTCATATTCTAAAATCCAAAAGATGCTTCAAACAGTAGTTCAACACGACATAAGTTCTAAGTTGTAAAGAAGAAACAATTCAAAGCTCATCTGTAATAAAAACAAAATCGAAATTCTAGGATAAGATGGTTAAACCTACAAATAGAAATATAGAATATCCTAGATGCTTGTAGCTAAACAAAAACTACAAAAAGGAACTCATCCCCATCACTACACAAATCCAAGCTAAATAAAAAATAATGTCCATAAATTTAGAAGCTAGACACATTTTTATTTTTTTCCCTGTTATCGTCTTTTGTTCTTCCGAAGATGTATCATGTATCACCACCATTGCTACACAAATCCAATCTCGTGTAAGTGAATGACCGCACCTGAGAAATAAAAGTTGGTCATACCAACATGCAATATAAGTAAAACTGGAAACCAATTATTTCATTCAAAAGATTTGATCATACCAACATGCTATAGAGCTAAAGATTAAATAATATGCAGCAAACTTGCAAACTCGGTGTGCATGGCAACAGAAACAACTTAAGACTTTTTCTCTCAAATGATGTTATTTATACTCCAATGATGGTGGTTGAAGGGTTTGTGTATTTATCTGAAGGCAAATGAAAGGAGCTAGGAATTTAAGTGTCTTAAAGCTAGGCTTAATGAATGAGGCTGTACATTTGCTTAATCTCGTTTTTTTAGAGAAAACCTTAAAGACATGGGACATAAATGAGGCTTTATATGTAAGAGCAAATTAATGCTTCATAACAATAAGCAAGGCTTTAGATATTTCAGCTTAAAAGCTCTTAAAAGCTTCAAAATAAGCTCCGCATGTACTAAATTCATTAGCTTAAACTACATATTTGAGTTTCTTAGCTTGTGACATTAATGCTCACATTCAATAGGGGGAACTCATTCTTTATATATATATATAGATATAGATAATAACCTGTAACTTATCCCTAAACTTCACAATTTTAACAAAAAAGATAAACAAAATCAGCTCAATCAAGAAACAATTTGGGCTAGTTGAGGCAGTTAGGGGGGCTGAGCACCCGCCAGCCCCCTACTGGCTCCGTCTCTGGTCATATTTACCCAATCAAAATTCATAATGCCATATATACCAATTTAAATATCAAATGTGTCATATTTCCCCAATATATTATTTAACCTATTAAAACTCAATTTACATTTTTTAATTACCAATTATACCCTTTTCAATGTTTTGTGTGACCTGATCATGAACGTATTTGGAATATTCATTTATTTGTTATCATGGTCGAAATGTTATCTTAGATATTATAATATATTAAAAACTTTCGTAGACCTCTTTGATTAAGAGCATCCACTATGTTAAACCTTTAAAAAGGTTTATAGTTTTATTATGACATTAATTAACAAACCCTGAACCTATCTTCACTATGTATAAACCTCATAAAGCTTTATAAAAATTATACAAAATTCAAATGCATTAAATTATGAAGAGGTTTAAAATTCTAGACCTATTCATCATAGAGTTAGGGCATCCAATATGGTGGGTTTATAAAAAGGTCTAAGAAACATGAAAAGGTTTATGTTTATTTCAACCATAGTGGGAACTCATTTCATGTCTATGTGGCATGAAGAGGTCCTAATTCTTGAACCTCTTTAAAAATTTAATACATTTAATGCATTTGTTAAAAAAGACATTTTATGAACTTGCAAAGGTTTATACTATAGTGATTACAGGTTTATAAAATCAAAAGGTCTAAAATTTATTGATGTATTAATGTATAAACCTTTGTAAAAGGTTTATCCACTGCGGGTCAAATTTGTTGCTAGTACTACTTTGCATCGTTTTCACTTCAAAATCATTTTCGAAACTAATCGTGGTGCATCTAAATGAATAGAGATGCATCTAATTCAAGTCGATGCATCTCAAATATGCCATTATAGTCATTTCTCATTCTTCTCATTTTAAGACTTCTTCTCACTGGATCCTTACCCATTCATCATAAACGTATTTATAAACCTATTTTCACTATGGTTTACAAGTTCTTAGACCTATTTATCATTTTATAAACCTTTTCATAAACTACTATAGTGGATGCTCTAAGTGTTACTGTGTTTCGTTCTTGTACTCCAAATCAATTAAAACCATCTTAACCCATTTCTCTTTTAAATTAAACCTTCTGAGATGTCCACTTTGTCAAAATTATAATTTTGAACTTCATGTGGCTGCATAACACTATAAATTGAAACTGTATATGAATGGTTAAGTGGGCGAAGGTAAAAAGTGTTTGATAAATGTTTACAAGCATCTTCTATCAATTTCATAAGAAAGAACTAAGACAAATATTGTTCTTAGTATTAATTTTGTATTAAGGGTATAATGGGTATATGATAATGTGAAATGAGTTTTAATTGATTTAATAATAAAATGGGTAAATATGACAATTTTAGTAGTTAAGTTGGGTATATATGATATTATGATTTTTAATAGGACAAATATGATATTCAAGGGTTTAAATTGGGTATATATGGAATTAACCCAATAATTAATTCTCTTTGAACAGAAATTAATTCTAAATTTGGTAGCATAAGATTTGTTTCAATTATGTTTTGCTAATTTCACCTACCTTTTAGGCTTTAGATGAGTTGACAACATTATATCATGAAGTAAAGCTCACACTAATTAGAACGTGTATAAATTAATATTAAGTTCAACATAGATGAAGGCATCATCATCGTCTACATGTGTGAATGCTACTAAATCACATGTTATTAATCTATTATACTATTATAGTGAGGGACGGAGGATAGCAAGAGTAAGTAAGGGTTTGAGCCCCCTAAAATTTTAATTTTATATATAGTTTTTTAGTATGTTTTGCTTATAAAATAAATTGGTATAAGAACAATTTTAAAGCTCGGCCCCTTCAATGTGAAATAATATTATTTCGGCCTTCCAACAAAGTTGTTCAAGCTCCGTCACTAATTACAGTCTTAGTTATTATTTTAAAATTACATGACGTCGTATATACAACGGAAATTTTGTGGCACAAACGACTGCGAACGTAATAAAATATAATCAAACTATAGTTATAATACATTATTAGACCATAAAAGATTTTGATATTGATTTATTTCAAACATACATAGCTATAACGGTCTATATCTAACTTTTCTCATACTTCGTTTTGACAAGATCACGAATGAATTTCGTGTTGGAATTTTAATAACATGTCTAACATAAATTAAAGACAATAACATCAAAGTAATAGCTAGCAGAAGCATATAGCATCATATAACATGTAAATTAATTAACCAAACGTAAAGTATACGTATTTTTGGATTCTAACTAAACAAGAATCAATTCCAAGCTAGCAATTGAGATGAACCCTAATTAGGGTTTATAAAGATTATATGAATTGCCCCTTACCGTTTTTGCAATTCAATCCAAGATTCAAACAATAGTGTGTTTGAATCACGTTCTTGTACACACATACTAATACCAAGTAAACGTTATGCTAGTAATAGAACACAAAACTAAACCAAACAATTTGTTTTAAACCAAAACTCAATCGAATCCCTAATATGGGTGTTTGTACGATCGGTTATGGAGAGACAAAAGAGAAGAAGAAAACTTTTAGGGTTTTGGTATTATGTGTGTGCACAAAAGGTACCAAAATAATGACCCTTGAGTTTGTATATATACTAGAGTAAACTTGGAGAAAAAGTTGGATGAGGATTGGGTCTCCCAATCCCCTCCACGACCGGCCAAGCCCACAAGGGGGTTTCCGGATCCTTCTTGACCTCCTAATTTCACTTTAGTCCTTATCTTTTGTTTTTAACGGTCATTAGTTAATTTTCCGTTAATTACTAACGGTCCTTATACATTTTGTATATTTAATAATTAAGTATAACCTTTTATAAATAATTATTAAACATTTACTCTTCATACGTAAAGTGTGCAATCCCGTGATCTTGAGTTCGATTCTAACACACATCTACTAATTTATGTCCATAAAAATAACATGTCGTTTATAAATATGCTTTACATATCTCACTGCAGTTAGTATTAAGATCAAATAAAGAGAAGAAAATAACAATGGTTAACTACTGAATTTACAAGTATTCACGACAGTAAAGCTCTTAACAATTTTGTAAAATTAACATGTCATACATCATTACCGAATCATAAACATTCATTCTATAAATATAATTACATTAAACTTTTTTAAACTTTATATATAAATGTAATATACATTATAAGTGAGTTAGCCTATTTGCTTGTAAATGTTCATAACGAGGATTGTCTATCCGCGATCAGTTGCAGGGCGCGAAATATTACATGAAATTAGTTCCCATTATCATAGAGCATCCATAATGATAGCTTAAAGAATGACTTTTTTCTATTTGAAAAAGTTATTCATATCACTTTTTACATTGGGTTCGTCAAAAACTTGATGAAAAACTTTTCAATCAAAAACTTAGTAAACTTCAAGTGATTGAGCAGAAGCGTTTTGATTACTTCAAACATACCTTTTATTCTAGTTTAATGTATGAAACACACAAAAAGTTTTTAGTAATGATTTTTTTGCAGTGGAGCAAAATTTATGAATGACTTTTCTATGTATAAAATATAATTTAATTTATTGTAAAAAGTCATAAATGACTTTTTTTCATTGTAGATGTTGTAATATTTTATACAAATAAATTCGAAGTACTAAACTAATAATATTATATTATTTGTCAAATACATTAAAAGTTATTTATGAAAAAGACAACAATATTGCTAACCTAAGTTATAATTAAATGTTAAACTAATTAACTACAAATGAAACAATGGATGATTTTCATAAACGGATAAATGGGGCAAGTGACAGAGACTATTAATTTATGCAACTTTTCGCTTAGGGACGATGAGTAAAGATCAAATGAGAAATAAAACTAAAATGAGAAGGATGAGAAAAAACCACAACCGCACATTTTAGATGCACCTACAAAAGTAGATGCATCTCCACTTAAATTTTTTTTCCTTATTTGAAATGTGCGGCCAGGAATATTTCTCACTCTTCTCATTTGATTTTCTCTTCTCACTAGATCTCTTCCCTAGGGACGATTTCGTAAAGTTAAATAACTTGCTGCTTATGTTTTGCTCTTTTGTAACATTTATGCTTAGAGACGGTTTCGTTACACAAACAGTCCCTAAATTTAACTTATGAAATGTTTATTTAATCTTAAGTAGTGACAGTGATTCTATTACAATTTTTTGGAACTGTTTATGCAACACAATCAAACTTAAAGAAGTAATTTCGTTTGTTCTGTTTGAGTTTAGTATTCATTAAGAGATGTTTATATTAAAATCTCGAACTTATTTTATGTCATGTCATTGCAACCTTGACTCCACTAAAAAAAATCTCGAATAGTGAACCATTTCGAAGCTTTTGATCAACCTTTAAGTAAGTGAGCACGTATGTGTTGAATATCTAAGTGATTAGTAGTGTGAAGTAACTCATGGCCCAATAAAACCTTATCCAATCATCACCATTGTTGTAACTCATGGCCCAATAAACGTTATCCAATCACTGTTGTCAGTGATTCTTTTACAATTTTTTGGGACTGTTTATTCAGCGCAATCAAAATTAAATAAGTAATTTCGTTATTTTTGTTTGAAGTTTACTATTTGTTGAGTAGTAAACATTTGTTAAATGTTTATATTAAAATCTGGAACTTATTTTATGTCATATCATTGCAACATTGACTCCACTAAAGGCAAATAATGAACCATTTCGAAGCTTTTGATCAACCTTTGAGCAATTGAGAGTGTATGTGCTGAATATCTAAGTGATTGGTGGTGTGAATTAACTCATGACCCAATAAAACCTTATCCAATCACCACCATTGTTGTAACTCATGGCCCAATAAAACCTTATCTAATCATCACCATTGTTGCCAACGATTCTTTTACAATTTTCTGGGACTGTTTATGCAATGCAATCAAACTTAAAGAAGTAATTTCGTTATTTTTGTTTGAAGTTTACTATTCATTGAGCAGTAAACATTTGTTAAATGTTTATATTAAAATCTGGAACTTATTTTATGTCATGTCATTGCAACCATGACTCCACCAAAAAAAATCTCAAATAATGAACCATTTTGAAGCTTTTGATCAACCTTTGAGCAATTGAGCGTGTATGTGCTGAATATCTAAGTGATTTGTGGTGTGAAGTAACTCATGGCCTAATAAAACTTTATCCAATCACCACCATTGTGTTAGATGATAGGTTTAGGCCTAAGGATAAAAGTTTTTGGGGTCCATTAGGTTTAGGGTTATCTTAACTTGTTCTCTAAGTTATGTTCTATTATAAATAGACATGTAATCTCATTATCTAATCACACACAAAAATAGAATCAATAATATCTATTTATTATTTTACATGGTATACGAGCTTTAGGTAAGATCCACCTACAAAATTTGTTATCCTCCGGTCATCGGCTACTCGTCGGTGATTCGAAGGGATCCCAGTTATTTTCGTTTTACCTTTTTAGGATTTTTTTTTTCGTATTAAATGAATAAACCCTAAACCCTAGATGCAAAACACACAAAATATATTGAGTTGCCTCCAATCAACCACATTTTTTTCTTTCCTCGTCAATTGTTGTCGTTGTTGAAGATCATTTTCTTTGACAACAAAAGTTGACCATCAAATTGGCGCTCCCTCCTAAAGGCAAAACAAGCCATGACGTAAAAAAAAATAGCAAACATCATAAACGCGGAGGAAACCGCGAAACAGTATAATTATGTCACCATTTACAAGTCCATCTCCGTGCATACGAACAACAAAGAAGGGGAGAAAAAGAAAAGAAAACGAGAAGAAGAAGGTGATTTCATCATTTTATCCAATTTGTACGTCCGATGACATCTCGTTCAAACTGCAGGGGAGTGTTAGATAATATGTTTAGGCTCAAGGCTAAAAGTCTTAGGGTCCATTAAGTTTAGGGTTACCTTAGCTTGTTCTCTGAGTCATATTCTATTATAATTAGAACTGAAATCTCATTATGTAATCACATAAAAAAAAAGAAAAAATAAAATAAAANAATATCTATTTATTATTTTACACATTGTTGTAACTCATTGTCCAATAAAAACCTTATCCAATCACTACCATTGTTCTCATATGGTTGGGCATAACTTTTGACTTATTTTCAGCACATGTAACATCTTTTTAAACGTTAAAGCTGAGTTAAACACAAGTGTCGGTAACATTAAGCGAATAACGCGTTCAACTGAGTTGCGGTGCATCTTTTGTTTCTTCGCCATACTCGTTTTCTAGTTAGCATTTTTTACGTAAAAGTTTAAGATTTTGTTTTTGGAGAAATTGATGTGTATGCATGAAGTACATGTATGTCGTTGTATAAGTTGCTTTGCTGATCTCGTGCCTTATGAGACGTGTATAACTATTGAGTAAAATGGAAACCTAAGTAAGTATATGAGTGAACAACAATATTAAAGCAAACAAAACTCAAATATGAATAATAATTTTGAGACGTAGAAGATATGATTTTGTAGCTGAAAGTTAACTGTTGTCAATCATAGGCCCAACGGTGTGCTATGCCCTATAGAGCTTCAAAAATCACAGTTCTACTACTAAGGAAGAAGCCCAACTTTGTGAAATCCAGAGCCAGACAACTTCACAAATTATCAAGCAAATCTTTATTCGTGTCGCACCGAGGGGTTCCTGCGCATCGCTTGGATTTTTCCTAAGTAGCGTAAAGTTTTGCAAAATATGCCCTTTTTTTTTAACGGACCTTGTCCCGATTTTCATTTTACAGGCATTCTTTAATCTTTAGTTTTAGTGAAACGAACTTCATAACATTTAGTCTTGAGTCCGCTGTAGATTATACCTATTAGATACACACAAGTCATTCACTGTTGGCATTTGTCATGTATGAACCATTTACTAATAATGTGTTGTTTTTACCCGTATGTAAAGCAGCTTCTTTTAATTCCAAAAGAAACTCAATTTGCAGTTTGAAACAATGTGAAACTTTGTATGAATTGTGTATATATAACTGCAAGAAGATTGTTCTCGTTGTTTATTTTCTTATAGAATTGCCCAGTCCTGTTACGCATAATGTTTGGTTAGCATTTCCAAAAAATGGTGATTTGCTTAAAATGTAAGATCGCAATAGCATTAAAATAAGGAAGATAGTAAAATTTTGATCCAATTATGTTACAATAATCGTCGGAGTATGACCGTTTAGGGAATAATACAGGTATCAACAAGCTAAGAGCTTGATAACAGAATTTTAAAACACACAAATATGCTTAAACGGTTTAGCCACAAAAAACAGTTCAGCTTAGTTATGCATCTGTAAAGAACAAAGTTACTAACCACTACAGTTTGTGCAAAATTAAATGAGCACCAAACTGAGGTAGAAGAGTGATGATAGTACGTGGAGCGTGTGAATATGACGGGGATAGCTCAAATGAGAAGCGTAATAGAATCACAGCGAGCGCCATTTTTGCTTCCAACATAGCAAAATTTTGTCCAACGCACACACGTGGACCCCCACCGAAGGGAGTATACACAACTTGTCCCTTGGTTACCTTTGACACACCTTGTGAGAATCTTTCTGGATTAAACTCTTTTACATCGTCACCCCAAATATAATGATCATGATGTGAAAGCATTGTGTGCAACTGCATGAACGATCCGGCTGGTAAAGTAATGTTTCCTAATTTTGTTTCTTTATGAACCATTCGTGACATTGCTACCACTGGAGGGTACAGCCTAAGTACCTCTAGGAAGATTGTATTGATCTGCAAATCCAAAAAAATAATTATAAACAAAACAGAAAATGATTGATGGTATTTAGAAAAGGGGGGGGCATCTGTAAAAATTTGGGAAAACTTACGACTTTGAGTTGATTCAATCCTTCCATATCGGGTTCTCTATCTCCAAAAACCTTCAAAACTTCATCCCTAGCGCGCTCTTGCCAAATTCGGTGTTGACCCAACAAAATCATAGTCCAAACAAGCAAATTCGCGGTAGTCTCTTGGCCTGCAAAGTAGAAGAGCTTACACTCTTCAATGACATCATCAATACTAAGTCCATATTTGTTATTTCCTTGTTGTTTAATCTCTTTATTATTAGAGTCGAGTAGTATGCCGAGGAGGTCATCATTGCTACTTTTCCCTGCTTTCATTTCAGTCACCCGTTTATCAATTATTCCGTTTATCAATCCCCTTACTTCTTGGTAAATTGCTTTCATCCTCTTGTTGCTTTTTGTTGGCAGATATCTATAAAATGCAAAAATTAAAATAAACGAACTGTGAACTTATTATAGTACTAATGAAACATAGTTGAAAGGATGTACTTACTGCGATCCTGGAATGTAGACTGATCGAGAAGCTGTAATGATTAGCTCAGCTTGTTCTCGTTGAAGATCAAATATCTTTCTTCCTTCCACATAGCTACTACCAAACGCCGTGCGTGAAATTACATCACTCGTCAATGATTGGAGATAAGGCCACACATCAATTTCGCAAGAACTTTCTCCCTTAAATGTTTCTTCCCATTTGGTGATCATCTCATCGCAGCACAAATTAAAAGCCGGTACCATATGCTATAAAGAAACATCGATATCATATTCTGAAGCTTGTTCATCAAAAATAATATTGGCTAGGGAGTTACAACTTCTAGTATATAAAAAACAATATTTCTCGTAACAAATCTAGAAGTCGCAAAATAAGTTGGCTGAGCGGACTAGGCAATGGGTCAAAACGGGTTGGATTTACCATAAAACACTTTGTAATCATTTTGTAAAGAAAAGAAGCAAAACCTTGAGCTTCTCGACATGAAAGGCCGGATTGATGATCTTTCTATGTTTCACCCACTTATCACCTTCGACATCGACTAGTCCTCTTGCTAGCAACCTTGTTAACGGGTTTCCTCCTCGTATCTTTTGATAGTCTTCATAATTATTCAATATCTCTTTGATCATTGTCGGATCAGTTATGTGTAGTAAAGGTCTCGGCCCCGCCCATGTGAAACAGTTCTTACCTATCAATCATTAAATGGTACGTAAAACTTTATATCTTAAATGGTAAAACTATGTATTTAAAGGTCTCAAAACATACATACAAAGTGTTGCTATGTGGTTAAAGTAAAAGAAACTTAATGAAAGGACATACACTTTATGACTTATGAGCATGTGCAACTAACTAAAGTGTTGAAATGATAAGATACATTCATACATACCATGAGTGGCAACGATGCTATGAGCAAATGATAAGACTCGTGGCACGATATCATCGTCCAAATTTATCGGTTTTTTGTATGCTTCGGTTATCATCTTAACCATGTCCTTCACGTCTCCATATAAAAACTTGTATGAGGTTCCTTTAAGTCCTTGGTCTCTAAGAAACTTTTCCATCTTTTTTGGTTTCAACCAAACCCAATTGACAAGCCTCCAAGCATATAGCGCCCCTAGCGCTATCGTGGCTAGACTGAGAACACGAAGCAATCCGATCATGTTTAGGATTGATTCCATGTTGAGAAATGATCAGATTTTGGTGGGTTGGTGAAGATGGAGTGATGGTCTTTATTAATAGATACGTGACACTCCAAGTCTTTGAAGTTTGAGTAGTTTAAGTTTGCTCCATACGTTCTTGTTTGTTGTTTCACAATACTCGTACGTATGAATCGGCAAGAGTTCAACTGAAACACACTGTAAAAAACGTAGGACAAATATTGGACCGTTGGATATTCACTTCAACGGGTAGGATTGTGTGGGGCCTTTTTTTACTTTATGGCACAATTCAAGTAGAAAAACGGATGAAAAGGTATTTTCCAAATCACAATCTCCATTAGCGTCCATCTATGCAATTCCACCATGGCCCCACCAAAAAATGATTATAACTTTCTTTAGTTTAGTCGTAGAATTTTTATTTATTTATTATTATTTTTTATTCATTATTTATTTATTTTTTATTTTATTTTTTTGCTTTTTTAGATTTCTTTGAGAATGAAATAATTTTTCTTCTTTAAAACAGAGTTAAAATTTTTAAAACCCCCTTGAAATATAGTTATATTTTTCCATTTACTTTTAAGAATGATAGAATGATTTTTATTTTTATAATGAGAATTACCCCGGTAAAATATATATAATCACAAATGTTAAAATAGAATGAAATGTGGCTGAGATACTATAAAAACTCGGTTGTGATAGAATGATTTCAAATCTACCAAACTTTATACTTTAACACCTCTTAAATATAGCAAAATAAAAAATTAATCTTTAAATTTATTTTAAATCCTTTAACATTATGTTTCTTTTTTAAATTCAACACTTTTTACTAAAAGAAACATAATATTATTAACACAATTATATCTAATACGAGTACGTATGAATATTTACACTTCATTTTTTTACAAAGCACCGAATTTAGCTGCTCAAGATTATTATTTAAAATGTGCTTTGTATTATCTATTAAGATTGTTTGAGGTAAAACCCCGTCATAACACGCGCGGGGTAATACTACTAATACCTACTCGGTTATGTATATTTTACAAAACAATCTAGTTTTATCTCTTAGTGCTATGACTTTAGCGACGCAACCAATCCCTAGCGGATAAAAAAAAGGTGACGGCCAAAACAAAGATACTAAAATACACAGGAAGAAAACAATACCACTCGTCCAAAACTTAATATACAAGTCATATTTGTCAAATTTTAATAAAAATGCTATAAATAAATCTTTTATTAGCTTATTAAGAGTAGAAAAGACTAATAATTCTCAATTACTGTAAGATTTAAGACTTAGGATGTTCAATTCAAGGCTTTTGGTCTAGTGGTATGTGAGTTTCTCACCAACCAAGTGGTTGTGGGTTTAAGCCTCGCTAGAGGCATTTGTGAGATAGGTGGTATAGGTGTAAAAAAATTGTCGTTAAAAAAAATTTAAAAGAAAAAGACTTAAGATGTTCATACAATTTCATTTTTTTAAGAATGACAACTTACGTACACACCCACCTACGCCAACGCGAAATTCCTGTTTGTTATATTTTTTCTATATTTTTTCTACTACTATTATTTATCATTTATGTTATATTGATCGCGTTGAACACGAATGATCTTGATGTGGTTATGTAAGTGTGAATACATGCTCAGTTATTCTATGTTTGAAAGGCAATTTAATGTTTTATAGCAAAATCTTTTAGATTGCATGGTTGTGTTGTACCAAAGTGACAATGTGGTGAGAGGGATTGATGGATGTTAATGTAGATAATGACCATATTGTTTTGGTATTTATCGATGTGAAGGTAATCACAATGTTTGTGAGTACTGCAATAGTTAGATGACAAATTAACAAAAGTAACTTTAATGGTCGTGTAACCCAAAGAACAAAAACTTGAAGACCAACGATGTACATCACACTCCACTGTCATAAAAAGCACACCAACGATGTGCAAAGTACAAGAAGGTCGATGACAAAATTTATTTATTTATTGATGCATTCTCTTTGTCGCCAATTGTATATGTCGATGTCGTTATGATCTATGACAGCATGCCTATGGTTAGATGAATAGCCATAAAAGGACCGGGCATCATTGGAAACCTGACCCAACGGGTCTAAATCGGGTAATAAAAAATGGAAAAAAAATCCAAGTTGTTATGTTTTTAGTCTTCATATTAGCTTATAAATAAGTCTAGGGGTTAGAGTGTTAAGCATAAACTTATCTTAGTCAAGTAGGAGTCGGTATGGTTGGCTTGTGTCCCAAGCCCAACCCGTTTTTCTTTATTGCCTATTTTCACAGCCGACAATAGGACTCGTTGTTAGAGTCGGTTTACCCTCCTCCTCATCTCTATAAAAGGAGGTGAGGGGGGACGGGTCATGTACGCATTCTTTCAATACTAATCAAAGGTTCGATTAGGGTTACTTACTTGTGCAAAGCTTCTATCTTTCTGTCACATTATTGTTGCTGTCGTTGTGTGTCAATATTCTTCAAGAAGTCAGATCGGTTCCGCTTCTAGTTCTTGGGTTGTTGGTTGCGACTGAATACCAACAAGTGGTATCAAGAGCTCGGTTAGAGACTAAACAAGAGCTAGGTTCGATCATCTTGAAGGTTCTTGAGTTCGGTTCAGAACAACAAGAACGAGCAGCAGGTTGATATCGACAGAGAAGGGTGCTTGGGTCTTCGATTGTCCGGGTTTGCGACAAGGTATAGAAGACTTGAGGTTTGGTTGGCTTTCGGTGTATTGAAGATCGACTAATTTTTCTGGTCGATTCGTTTTTAAGGTGACAGATAAAGAAGAAGGTGAAAAGTACCAAGATCTGGTTTTTTTCTTTGTTGTCGGCGTATTAAGGAAGAAGACAGTTTTTCTTTATTTAAAAGTCAACAGAAGATAAAAGGGCTTTAAAATTAACAAAAAGGGTCTTTGTTTATTTTTGTTTTTTATTATTTAAAAAACAAAAAAGTTATTAATTTAAGGGTATTGCACAAGGGACTTTGTAATTTGTGATTGTGAGGTTTAATATATCACAAGGTTTAGCAAATTAACAAAGGGATTAAAGAATGACGGGAGCCAAGTTTGACATCGAGAAATTCGTTGGAACTGGTGATTTCGGGTTATGGAGAATCAAGATGCGTGCTTTATTAATCCAACACGGATGTGAAGCAGCTCTGGAGGTTTTACCCGCGGATATGGATGCTACAGTGAAAGCTGAGCTAAACAAGAAAGGTCACAGTGCCATGATTTTGTGTTTAGGTAACAAGGTTCTGAGAGAGGTTACCGGGGAGACGACTGCAGCTGGGGTTTGGACCAAGCTTGAGACTTTTTACATGACAAAGTCCTTGGCCAACAAGTTGTACCTGAAGAAGAAGTTGTATACATTCTACATGCCGGCTGGACGTACGATTTCCGAGCATATAGATGAGTTCAACAAAATCGTTCTTGATTTAGCAAATATTGAGGTAAAATTCGAGGATGAAGATCTTGCTTTATTATTACTCACTTCTTTACCAGCATCATACGAACACTTTGTGGATACCTTGCTTTATGGACGGGAAGCTTTGACTTTGGAGGATGTGATGGCCACACTGAATTCAAAGGAAATCAAAGAAAGATCTAAGGCGAAGGGGGATGATGGTGAAGGGTTATACGTGAGGGGAAGAACTGATCGCAGGAATTCGCATCAGTCTAGGGGAAAGTCAAGATCGAAGTCTCGAGGTGGAAGACTCAAGTGCTATATTTGCCAGTCTGAGGAGCACTTAAAGAGAAACTGTCCGAAGAATAATCGCAAGAAGTCAAATGGTTTCGTCAAGAAAGATGATCAGCCAAGCTCCAGTGGTTCGATTTATGACGGTTCTGAGGTGATGATGGTTATGAGTGCAGAGGCTCTGCTAGATTGGATCATGGATTCAGGAGGTTCATACCACATGACACCCAGGTTAGATTTATTTTTTGATTTTCTGGAATGCGATGGGGGCAGGGTACTGTTGGGTGACAACAGGGAGTGCAAGATCAGAGGTATTGGCAAGGTGAAGGTACAACTGAAAGATGGGTCAAGTTTTGTGTTACACAATGTCAGGTATATTCCTGAATTGAAAAGAAACTTGATATCGCTGGGAACTCTTGAAAAAGAGGGATATACCGTAAAAATGCAGTCGGGCAAAATCAAGGTGATTAATGGTTCCAGGGTTATTTTATCTGGAACCCGAAGGGATAATTGCGTATACTCTTTGGATGGCCATGCAGTGACGGGTGAGCTTAATGCTAGTGTTGAAGAAAAAGACAGTCTTGCGCAGGTTTGGCACAAAAGACTGGGACATATCAGTGAGGCGGGACTTCAGGTGCTAGAAAAGCAGGAGCTGTTTGGCAAGAAGAGTTTAGGTAAGCTCAATTTTTGTGAGAATTGTGTTCTGGAAAAGTCACATCGAGTCAGTTTCGGTGTAGGAAGGCACACTACTCAGGGATTGATAGATTATGTTCATTCATACTTATGGGGTCCGTCTCAGGTGGAATCATTGGGAGGTAAGAGGTATTTCTTATCTATTGTTGATGATTATTCCAGGAGGGTATGGGTTTATATTCTCAAGTTCAAACACAAGGCATTTGGAAAGTTCAAAGAGTGGAAGCAGTTAATAGAGAATCAGACTGGGAGGACGGTTAAGAATCTGAGGACAGATAATGGTCTTGAGTTCTGTAACCGGGAGTTTGAGCAGCTATGCACTGAGAGTGGGATCGCTAGACATTTGACAGTTGTCGGGACGCCGCAGCAGAATGGATTAGCAGAACGGATGAATAGAACTCTCATGGATAAGGTACGCTGTTTATTAATACAGTCTGGATTGCCCAAGACCTTCTTGGCGGAAGCGACATGTACGGCCGCATATCTTATAAATAGGTCACCATCGACAG
>LBNU01008700.1:2920-15204 GCA_014162995.1 Artemisia annua | reverse complement strand
TATTAACTACTGATTTATAAAAACAAATTGCATTGCTAACACTCTACAGACTATATCACAGATGCAACACAAACCTATTGGTCGTCATCCTACGAACTATTTTACTACCATAAAAATCAAAAACTGTGACCTTACTACCATCTTATAAGAAAATGAATTGACATTTCTCTATAAACTGTTTCACAATTTATATTACAAATTGTTTTATCATACGTATCACTACATTAATACTATTTCTTAAACCAACAGATGGTTTCGTCGGAATTTTGTAAACTATGTTACGATTATCCTAAAATATTCACTATCATGTTATAAACTATTTTGCTCCCTTGTGAACTACTATAGCCACAAACTTTGCTACTATCTTGCAATTAATAAATTGATTCCCTATTACTCTATAAACTATCTTACACGTTGTTTTATAAGCTATTATGTACTCATCTTATGAACTACTTCCATTTGAAAAAGTATTTTAAGCTACCACTTCATGAACAACCAATACTTTCTTTTAAACTAAACCCAGCGCTGCATCGTTGAACCTTAATTATACAAAGCTTGATCACCTATGTATAATTTAGGTAGGACCATGCTACGCAAGGAATAGCTGTCCAAACTTTTCGCCAAAAATTCAGATTTTCTATTTATTATTTTTTTTTTGTTTTCGAGAAAACACAAACTTGCATAAAAATAATACAAGTCATGGGCATCCGTAATAACTAAATAAACCTCGATACCATCTTATCACATAATTTCAACCTCGTCTCGTGTTACATTCTAATTTGAGAGGTCAAGCTACATCATCAACCATCATAGAGCAACCTACCAATGAACATAGCCATAATCAATGGAATTGCCTAGGATCATGACCATAAGAATTCATCGAAGCTTAACTATATGACATCTCGCTTTACTTCATATCCTCCCCGATTTTGGAAAATCCTACCGCGTGACAGACAACCTCCAAACTCGATAACTACCAAATAACTCGAAACCCCAAGAGTCACTAAGACCTATCTTCACTGTAATCGATGTCAATCGTGATGGCGATCCATTCGGTCCCTTAATCGAAACAGTGCCTTCTGTTTTAACCATTAAACAACTACTAAACCAACCAACTAATTGCTAGTAGCAATCAACACCATTATAACTTCTTAGGTAGTTTGTTTCGAACGAAGGCGGTCCCTTTCTCACCTAATTTGAGCTTCTTCTCATATTTTTCTAATAGGGCGTTATAGTAGGGGGCTCGTTCTAACACATCAATAACCGGACGTTCAAGGTGGAGATCCTTGAATTCTTCGTCGAGGTCTTGTGTGGGGGGTGTTTCAACTATGTTATCGACCGATTTGGTGTTGGATGCCTTACTCTCATGGTCTTTTTGAGGGATTTGGGTTTGTTTGAAACACGTGCTCATGGCGTTGACCAAATAGTATTGTGGGCAAGAACTAGGGGCCGAAACCGAAGAAATGGAGTTAACGTTTAGTTTCGGGTTCTTGACCGTGTCGCTCGGGAGGGCTCCCATCTCTCAGTCATTGAGAATCTTCAACAAGGAATCGATTTTATCGGTCATCTCGCTTTGCTTTTGTTTGAACTCGGATTCAAACATGGATATACGAGCTTCTTGAGATGCCATAAATTTTGACATCAATCCTTCAAAGTTGTTGGTACTACCATAGTTGTTGGAAGGATTGTTGTTGAGGGTACGGTTTGAGGAAGGACGATTGGATTGAAACCGATTAGGTGGGTTGGAAGAATTGTTTTGGGGTGCGTTTTGGTTTGACTTCCACCTAAGGTTGGGGTGATTTTTCCATGAGGGATTGTATGTATCTCCGTAAGGGTTTGGCTCGGGTTTGAAAGTGTACCACTTGTCTCCCGCTCCGTCGGTACGCGTGGATGCGTAGTCCGCAAAAGCTTGTTCGGGGAGTTCCGTGCAATCACGAGTGTCGTGGGGACCACTACATAATTCGCATGAAGAAGTGATTTTTTTCACTTGGCTTGAAGGTTTAGGAGCTTCGTAGGATTTCATGAGAAACTTGACTTGGTCCTCAAGTTCTATGATCCTACGGTCGGAAGTGCTTGAATTATTCGAAGGCAAAGATATTGCCTTGACCGTTTTATTCAAATCATGGGGATCGTTCCAACTTTCGTTGTCATAAAGAGCAAGATCTTCTAGGAGATCCCATGATTGTTCCGCACTTAGATCACGTAGCTTGCCACCGGCCGCTTGGTCAATGGTTTTCCTCGTGTGGAGATTGATGTGGTCATAGAAGATTTGGACTTGGAGCCAAAGGTCTATGCCATGATGAGGGACTTTTTGGAGTAAGTCCTTGAATCGAGTCCATGCCTCGTAGAGAGTTTTGCCTTGGCGTTGTTGGAACGCCAAGATATCATTCCTTAGCTTGGTAGTTCTCCCCGGTGGGAAAAATTGAGCAAGGAAACGAGTTGTGAGATCATCCCAAGAGGTGATGGATCCTGCGGGAAGTCGCTTAAGCCATTGACTAGCTTGGTCCCGTAGAGAGAATTGGAAGAGACGCAATCGGGTCGTCTCTCGAGTGGCAACATCAAGGTCTATGGAATCTACGATTTTGAGGAAATCCTTGAGATGTTGATTTGGATCTTCAGAACGAAGTCCATGGAATGCGCATCCGCTCTGCATCAACCGGATGGTGTCGGATCACAAGGGAGTGACATTGGCTCCTTGAGTGAGCTCAATGGTGTTGCGATAGCCAAGGTGGCTAGGTCGGGAATACTCTCCTAAGGTACGGGGTCTAGGAGGTTGGTTTGGTTGTGGTGGGTGGTTTGGTTGAAGTGGGTTGTTGGGATCAAGGATGTTACCAAACAAAAACACGAAGAAATAAGATAGACTAAAGAAATCCTAGAAAAATAAAATAAAAATCTCACTAGAAAGGAATCTAGCGAGTAGACCTAATAAAATAAAAATTCTACCTAAACAATAACTATTCCCCGGCAGTGGCGCCAAAAACTTGATGCGTGGTTTGTGACCTTACAATAGGTTTTACCTCTCGAGGGATCTCAAGAGGCTTACAACCTCACCAGGCAGTGTACCTGACCGATGTAGTATAGGATAGTGGTAAGTACGGGGGATTGATCGTTCTCTCACAGGGAATAGTGTTCGTTAGGACAGAAAAACTACTCTAATAGGTCTAAGGGTGAAGGAAGATTCTTTTTGTATTTTTATATTTTTTAGGAAAGCAAGTAAAATCTCGGTTTTGAAGGAGTGGCCGAAATTAGTTGCTAGTCAACTAACCCAAAATTACTACTATTGCAAAAGAAAATAAAATAACTAAACTATTTGGTTGTGAAAACAATATGGAGAAAAGTGTGTTTACTTAGACTTCATTACTCCCTAACTATCTTTTACCGGTTAATTGATATGTATGTTACTTGTGTGGATGAAGGGTGTATTCCTAATAACTCATGGAGTGGCATACATATCTCTCCAATTCTATGAGCTCTTATCTCCTCCTATGCCATGCACGGCACAACCATAGGGATTGTAAACAGTGGCTCATGCGTTAAATACTACCTTAATAGCCTAGTATGCCTTGGCTACATGTTTCCCAAGACGTTCAAGCACGTTACCATAAAGGAGGTTGGCCAGTTTTCTTGAGCCTAACATTGATGGAACAATCATCCCAACAAACAACAACACATCAATTAACCAATAATTAATAGTTAGGTTTCATTAGATCTAAGCAAACACAAGAAAATTTAGCTACACATGTTAATTAAAAGACAAGCAAAAGAGATAATCAACCAACACATAGACATATTGATTGAATTAAAGTGAAGACTTATCTTTAATTAAGCATGAGGGTTCCAAGGGTTGGAAACCCTAAAAAGTACAGAAAATTCGTCTAGGGTTTGGTGCCAAAAGTTCTCCACAAAGTTCCACACTTAATGAATGAAAAATAGAAAACTATATATAGATTTTACATTCTGACGGCGTCAGGTTATAGAGGCTGACGCCGTCAGCTCGCCGCCATTAGGTTTCTCGGATGGCCTAGATCCACTTCTGACGCCGTCACTCTCTATTCCTCTCTGGGCCGTCACTCTTTAACTCATAACCTGACGGCCTACAACTTCTAACACCTGACGGCGTCAGGTGTTAATTTCCAAAATCTTTCTGGCCCGTCATTTGATAATTGGTTTCCACTCTTTTGTCAAGGCTTGCTGACGGCGTCACCTTGTGACTCTGACGCCGTCAGGTTGTAATTTCTGCTTCTTTTGAGACTTTGTCGTTTTCTTCACTTTTATGCTCCAAAAACGTCCAAATATGCATGTTTTCCAGAATTCCTCTCAAAAGTACCTAAAATGACAAAAGGAACGATTTAGGGCAATATTTGATCACATTTATACGAATTAAGGCTTAAATGACCCCTTAAAAGCGTAACACTTTTCGTCTCATCAGTAGGTGTGTAATAAAGCTAAGAGAAATATTTGTTAGGGCAATTTTAGCGTCAAATTTAAATTTTTTTACAACATATAGGAGTAAAACTTTAGTCTTAATGAGCGTCTCATGGATAGGAGTTGTATGACTAGCACAAAAAACTGTACCACTCAAAAATATTCCCCCAAATATGTGAGGTTTGCCCCTAGATTTGTTAGGAAAAGTATTTATTACTAGTGCTTATGATTGTACTGGTAGTATTTAGATTCTAGAACTTGCGTTAGTGATTCATCCTGAGACCACTAGTGAGACTACATTTGTGTAGTTATGATTTACTACATGATAAGAGGCATTAGGATAACCCTCTTACACATGTATTATAATTACATTGGCTTCATTGGTCAAGTAATTCTCCCACACCTTAGCTATGTACTCATTTTTAGAACACGATACCCCTAGTATACCCCTCAGAGCCTATCTCTTTCATTTCTAACTTTAAGCATTTTACTTAAAGGAAGAATTTGTTTACAATCCACCCCCAAATGTACACCCAAATCGCCTTAGCCTACCTTGTATGCACTCATCTTTAGTGCATTATTGTGACAACATCTAAACCCTTAGTTAATTATCTAATTGGTTACATGGTTGCTAAGTCGAGTCATATCTTGTACATATTGTTTTAGGATGATTGGGACTCATGGGTAAAGTACTAGTGTTATGGAGTAATGGGGAAGAACATCAACTATTACCCCCATGTATGCGTAAATGTTTTAAAGTACTCCAAGTGTTTCGATTATCTTAATTCGAGTCATTAGAATAGTTATTTGTAAAATATGTAAAAGTTCAAGTGTAAGGGGAGAACCGAGCCCCTTTGATGTATTATTTTGGATGGTAGGGCAAGAGTGTATGCAAAAAAAAAGAAAAAAAAAATCAAGAAAACCAAGAAAAACGAAAAAAAGTAAAAAAGGACATATGGACTACCATCCCATTTCCTTTTATGTTTCTTTTTATGTTTTTGTTAGTTTTCATTAGCTTGAGTCGAGTCGAGTCTTGGCTTAGCAACGCCACATTGTACATGTAATTTACTAAGATGATTAACTCGCCACCAGTAAAGATTGCCTTTATCCAACAAAACCATGTTTATCATATCCCTACACCTAACGTTACAACCCTTTGAAAGACCTCTTTGATAGTTTATCCTAGGTGCTTACGCCAAAGTGGTGGAGGTTTTTGATCCTTCCCCAAGCCTATGGTAATCTATTTGCTATGACAGGTAGTGAGTGATATTTTTCCATTTCCATTTGTGATATATACTTTATAACACCCGAGAGATGTGAGCATCTAAACACTATTTGTGAGGTGCTAGTGTATAATTTCCGTGCTTATTTTGATTGAAGCGGGACGATCATTTGTTGTAATTACTTTTATATTAGTGTTAAATGACCCGTAGCTTGTATTTTGATTAGAATAAAAGCGCATTTGCTTGAGGACAAGCAATTTTCAAGTGTAAGGATATTTGATGAGGCGAAAAGTGTTACGCTTTTAGGGGGTCATTTAAGCCCTAATCCGTAATTATTTGATCAAGTATTGCCTTAAATCGTTCCTTTTGTCATTTTAGTTACTTTGGAGAAGAAATCTGAAAAGGAAGCATTTTGGACGTTTTTGGAGCATAAAAGTGAAGAAAACGACAAAGTCTCAAAAATATGCTGGAAACAGTACCTGACGGTGTCACACCTTATAAGGTGACGACGTCATGTATTGACAAAGGGGTGGATATGAAGTTTACACGAGATGCGCCAGAAAGATTTTAGGATTTAAAGCGTGACAGCATCACGCTTTGTGATGCCTAGGCCATCACGTGTTGGAGCAAAAGGAAACAGCCCAGAAGGTTTTAAAAGGTGACGGCATCAAGAGTGGATCTGAGCAATCTAAGAGTTGTTTTGGCGGCGAGGTGACGGCATCAGGGGCTACAACGTGACACCGTCAAGATGTAAAATCTATATATAGTTTTCTATTTTTCATTCATTACAGAGAGAACTTTTGGGAGAACTTTGGGATAAACCCTAGGTCACGTTTTACAGTATTTTTAAGGGTTTTTCACCCTTGTTTCATCCATGCTTAATTAAAGATAAGTCTTCCATTAATCAATCAATATGTCTATGTGTTGTTTGATTCTATCTTATGCTTGTCTTTACATTAACATGCTAGGCTAGGTTTATTTGTGTTTGCTTAGATGTAATGAAACCTAGCTATTGATTATTGGTTGATTGTTGGTTATTAATTGTTGTGGATGAAGGATTTCAATGTTAGGCTTAAGAAAACTAGCTAACTTCCTATTGGTAACTTACTTGAACGTCTTAGGAAAAATGAATCGGATGTGTACTACGATTTAATTGGTTTTGTTTAATGCATAAGAGAATATTAATGAGGCCATGATAGGATACTGAACGTGTCGTCATAGGAAGAGATAGGATCTTATAGAGTTGGGGAAGGACGTACACGCCCCCACGAATGGTATTAAGGAATACAACCCGTCATCCATGCAATTGTAACAAACTAATCAACCAATAAAAGATAGCTAGGGAGTAGTGAAACCTAAGTAAACACGTTTTTCTCCATATAAGTTTTTCTTACATTTACTTTCTTGTCATTTTATTTTTATTGCATTTGTAGTTATTTGGGTTAGTTGACTAGCAACTAATTCCGCCCACTCCTTCAAAACCGAGATTTTACTTGCTTTTAGAAAAATATAAAAATACAAAAAGAATCATCCCTCACCCTTATACCTAACTAGAGTAGTTTTCAATCCTAACGAACACTATTCCCCAAGTAGAACGATCAATCCCCCGGTACTTGCCACTACACTATACTACATCGGTCAGGTACACTGCCTAGTGGGGACAACAAGCTTCTCAAGATCCCTTGTGTAAGAACCCGCAATTTTCCCAGTTATTTATTTCCTATAATCTCGGAAAACTAGTTATGAATGCTATATTTAGTATTTTCAATCATTCTTCCGTTTAAGCTATTGCTTGCAATTAAACTATAAAGCAACAACAAATGCTATTAGAACGAACGATGTGAAAAACTCATGTTTCATTTTATAAAAACTGTACGCGTACTGACACCGTGATAGTATGACATAAGTTTAATAATTATATACCGGGATTCAATAAAACACGGGGTTCATTAAATTTTCCCCGAACACTTCACAGTCTAAAACATTCTCACACCTCACCTTTTTTTTAACCTTCCTTTAATTTATCTACACAAGTAAACAAAACAAAATACATTGCAATTAAAACTAAAATACTAAATAAGAAAATTGATAAAAAGAAAAATGAAATAAATAAATAAAACTACAAATCATCCTTGTGTGACCTCACAAAAACCGACCCCTTTCTCTCCCCTACCCAACTTTACCAAATCATATATGGAGATAAAACACTCCCCAACTCTCTCTGTCTCCCATCGATATAAACGAGCAAGGACCCAGATCTGAGACGCTACCAAGCTCGACCCCACGAACCCATGAACAAACTCTGATATCGCCGACCATCCTCTTCGCCTCGATGGTTAAACTAGACGCCAAGAAGGAAGTACAACACGGTCCGCGTGTTCCTCATCTGGGGACAAACCCTCACTGCTGCACCTGCTACTAGTGAACCCCCTCTCCCCATAGATAGAGATAAGAGGAGTCATGGATGACTCGGACCGTGTGGAGCTTTGCCTGAAACGGTTGTACCCAACTCGTACGATTGATCCAAGTGGGGTGATACCCTCCGTTTTCATCTCTATATAAACCTACTCGAATCACCAAAGGGAATCCACTTTCACCCTTCACAAATACACATCTCAAAGTTAGTTCGAAAGATTCTAAGTGGGTTCCTGGTTTGGCTTTTGGATTCGGGTACGAGTTTTGAATTTATTTGAACTCTCTGTTAGTCGGCATCTATTGTTGTAAGGTCTTGACTTTTGCTTCCTTGTTTGTTTCCATTCGGATATGTACCAAATCTGCTCGTTTTAATACTTTGATGCCTGAATAATTCTTTTGTTGTTAAATCGATTACATTTTTAGTTCATGTTGATTGTTGATGTTAATGTGTGGTTAGCAACAAATGGTAAAAACTAAAACTGAAACTAAGAATGGCTCAGATTTAGGAGTGTTATATTATTTGGCTTATTTTTGGCTTTGCTCGTTTGCGACATCTGTTGTGTTGTTTTGATTCGTGGCTCAAAGATGGAACAACCTGATATATCGAGAAACATAGTCCTTTGGTCTTGGGATAAGCAGGATAAAACCTTAGTTTGATCGGGGTTTTGCTTATTTAGTTTTGCTCTCTTAGCAGCTTACGTTTTGCAAAACGTCTGTTCGGTTTGTTTGTAGTTCGACAACAAACCATACAGGGTGTATTGCGCTTACTTCCCTCGAGCACAAGGGAACACCCATTTAGAGCGTTTGGCCTTGTGTTGGTCCGATCACCACCCACGAAGGGTGTGTCACGGGCTGGTTAATAACAACATAAAGGGGTGTCATGTTTGCAAGTTATGCTTTCTGTCCGTGTTCGTATATTTGTTTTGCTCAATCAAAGGGGCCTCAAGCCCTTGCACTAAAGAGTATGATTAATCCGTGCCTTGCTCACAAGGCCGAGAGTATGTTTAGTTTGCTTTATCTTGGTCATTCGAGCTCGTTGTCAAACATTTAATTCACTCACCCTTACGTTAGAATCCATGCTCTAGAAATAATAACCTGGCAATACCCTACCTTATTATTCTTCTCAGATTGGGCCAAAAACCCAATGAAATCTATAAGGATGCGTTTGATTGCTTGCTTTACTCGGGTTACTCCACGACACGGTCCCGGCTTATTTAAACTCAATCGACCTCGACTCAACTTCTCGACTTGCATTTCAATCATGTACTGAAACTTATTTTATAAAACTTAACATTTTTCTTTACAAAATCGATACTTAGTATAATTTAAGAAATTACAAGTTTAACTTCTTTAAAACACGATTGTATGAATACATAATTACATATACTTTTCGACTTAATAAATCTACATAACTAGCTATATAAACATAAGCCTTAAAACATAAATTTTAAGACGAGACTTGTAACCAAAACTTACCCTTTTCATATCATCAAAAACTCTAATGTTAAGTTACATATCAACTAATAAAAGTACCAATTATAATATTTTCATCAGTAGTTAATATCTCTTGTGATGACTTATCTATACTTAACGAGATTTACCTTGATTTTAAAAAGTCGTATATTTGAAAAATAACATAACAACGGCTTATTATATACCAATATAGAAATTGTGACATATAAAAACTTATTTGAGTTTCATATAGGATATAAAACCATTTAACTTTATTTTATTTCAAATATAAATAAAACTTTTACTTAAACACATGTATTATAAACTAATACTTACTCACAAATATTTAGATATATACATACAAACTTTTAACAACACAATTCTCAGTTTTTCTCCAACGACGTCTAATATTCTTTACCTTCCACACTACGTCTTCCAGTTATCGTCAAACCAAAATCCTATTCGTTCTCGATACTCTTGCTATATGATACTTTAATACTTACACACTTCCATGAGCCAATACTCTCGCACATTAAGAAAACTATTTTCAAACTTAAATGCTGCCACACAAGCAACTATAACAAAAACGTTTTGAAAACTTTTAACTTATGTACGTTCATCGAGTCTTAAATTAGAATTGTGAAACTAAATTATGCCATACTAATCTAGGTCACGCGTCGGAGCTATCACCTACTATTTGACTCTATTGCATTTGAGACTACTACTACTGAGGTGAGTTCATAGTCCCACTTTTACTATGTTTTTAAATTCCGTGGGGAGATACATGCTACAAAACTGAACACAAGTATTTTTCTGTATGCTATCCTGATTGATATTGCCTAAGTTACCACCTTTGCCAAAAGTCCCTCATATCATGAACCATTAATCACTTGCGAGTGAACGCGAATTTAGTGAATAGATCTATTGGCAGTTGACGCCCCATTTAAAGTTGGCCTGAAATGGTAACCAAATGCACTATGTTCGAATATAAATAGGAAGTTTGCAAACTCCTATGACGAGGGCACTATCACCTACATCATTTCATGATGTAGGCTAATTATATCATTTATGATATCACCCTATGTTAACGTTTGCGTGTCATGAGGCTTAGGGCAATATATTACACTACGATGCTTTTGCTTTACTACTATTTGGCTTGTGTTCAAACTGTTATGAATTAAACACTATGGATTCACTCAACCTTTGTGTTGACCTTTTTAGCATGTTTTATCTCAGGTAACTAAGAAGCAAATGGCACGGAGTGGGCTAGGGCATCTTATCAATATCACCCAACAATGTTATCATTCATTTCTTTAAATTTAAACATTTTCATTATGTATTACTAAACCGTATGGAACCGTTGTTGCTACTCTGTTTTAATTTTTGATGAATGATAACAAATTTTCTCAAAACGTCTCTTTCGAGTCGTTTTCTATAATTATGACTATGATTCTAAGATGTAATACCCCGATTAGTCTTCCGCTGCTTCATTACGATTTTTGGGGTATTACACCTTGAGAGGTAAAACATTTTGCGTAGACTGCAATCCGCGCATCAGATTGCTAGACATTTGACAGTTGTCGGGATGCTGCAGCAGAATGGATTAGCAGAACGAATGAATAGAACTCTCATGGATAAGGTACGTTGTTTATTAATTTAGTCTGGATTGCCCAAGACCTTCTTATAAATAGGTCACCATCGACATCGATTGAGAAAAAGACTCCTATGGAGATGTGGTCGGGACATCCAAGTGATTATGGGATGTTGAGGATTTTCGGCTGCGTCGTATATTCACACGTTAAGCAAGGTAAGCTCGAGCCGAGAGCGGTAAAATGCGTTCTTTTGGGGTATCCCGAAGGTGTGAAGGGGTACAGGCTATATAGGCTTGATGATGAATCACCTAAAATAGTCACTAGTAGGAACGTGGTCTTCAATGAAAGTGTCATGTACAAAGACACGTTGAAGGATTCTGGTGCAGGTACTGATAAGTGATTGATCTGAAACAGTCAACTATTATTAACCAAGGAATTAGTCAACAAAAGTCAAACTTTTAAGGACACAATGCAATTATCCAAGGGAGTTTAGAATATTCCCGGGTCGTTTAATCCCAACGAGGTGTGAAATCTGTAATAGAACGAATTTGTGATCGGGTGATATTGAACAAAAAAGGGTTTGAGTGATTTACACTAATGAATTATAAAAGAAAATAGCTTAAACAAGCTATAAGAACAAGTACGTGAAAGAAAATTACTTAAAAACGTTTAAAAACTAAAAACGTGTACGTTTAATTTAAATTTACGTAAACGTACGAAATAAAATGTGAATTCTGTCTATATATCTCACGGATGTGAAATTTATATTTTTGGAATCCTAATAATAAAAGAAAATTATTGGAAAATTAAAATTATTTATTAGACTATTTAATTAATTATTATTAATTAATAATTATTTATTAATTATTTAAAATACACTAAATTACAATTAAATATGAAATAAGGCTAGATGTTAGGAACACGTTTCACGTTATGAAAAGTGCCGGTCATTATATTTGTAATAGGTTGCTTATTAGACTTATTATGTTTACATTTTATCTTTCATGTTAAGTAAGTTTATGATGTAATGTTACATTGTGTGGAAGTCCAAGGGCCAAGTATGTAATATTGCAAGAATGATTTAGAAACCCTTGGACTCCCCTATAAATACTAAGTGTAAGCCTTGCTTAAGGCTTGTTGGTTCTCTCATTTGTATTTGCAAGTTTCATCCATATAT
>LBNU01008694.1:171088-183307 GCA_014162995.1 Artemisia annua | reverse complement strand
GAAAACAATTTAAATTTGTACACCAAAATTTATACATCATCGTTGTTAAGAATACAATAAGGCCATATGTTTGAGTAATGTAAGTTTCATAACTTAGTAAGTTTTGTCAACGGAAACAAAAATTATTGTGACAAGGAAAACTAAAATTAATCATAACCAAACCTAAAACACACCATAAACTCCTAAAATAATTATTGCAATAAAACAATCATTATCATTAGACTTTTGGTCGGGCCGATCTTCGATCACCCACAAACGGCGACCGAACATCAACCGTCTACGCCACCACATCCATCGCCACCACCGTGACGATGCAAATCCACTGCCGTTATCACCTACAACTCCATTGTCGAATTAGTTCTGATATTTTCCTTTCTCTAACACAAATATGTAGCATGTGTATGTCCTAATTAGATATAAATCCGTAATCTTAAATTCCAATTAGATGTTGACATATATTATGACTAAATGCGGCTAGATATGAATTTCTCAACACCGTAGATTTTGTTAGTTCCACGTGATTTGCTTCACCCCCAATCTAATAATAGCTCAAAATTAATTTGCTTTCACGACCTTTCTCGGACAATCCAACCCCCGATTTGTTAAAGTTGGCTATGAGTCAAATTAATACATATGTTTCTTTTTTCAAGACATTTTATTATATAGATTTCAGTTAAATTTAACTTTGTTTATTTAGATCCGATAGCTCAATATGTTAATTCTTAACTACTAGTTTATATTTTTGTTATTGATTCTAACAAGTATTATTTTTCTCGTGTAAGGATGCATGGAATATGTTTTAGTGATTGAATCTATGGTAATAGGAGGGTGTCGGGTTTTGACATGATATAATAATTATGGTGTAGTGTTTGTGTTTTCTTGATGATAAAGAAGGATAAAGTGAGGTTGTTGAGAGTGTGGATCTGAAGATGAGATTAACTTCTCGAAATTTAAATGTGTCTTTGAAGGTTATTCATTTGTTCTTGAGGATCTCATATTTTGATTAAAATTTAAGTTCATAAAAAATTTAATTGAAAATAAAATGAGGGTATATTCGTCATTTCAATTGCCTTTAACCCATAGTTGACAGAATTGGACGGGTGGTATTACAAACTCATGTATCAAGTAACGCTCAGTGTAATTAAAGTTTGGGAGTTGTAAGGAGTGCAAATCTTGAAAATCACACGGACTGAATTTGTAATTTACAATAAATAATAACTTAATATTATATTATGCAACATAGTAAATGTAGATGTAAATGAAATGTAATGCAATATAATGTAATGTAATAAAATGTAAGATAATAACGTTATTGTGATGTAATACAAACAATATGATATAACCCATATATTTAGACAATATAATGTTCATACGCATATATGAAAAGATTGAAATCAAAATTCTTTTCAATAAAGTTGCCAATATTATATGTTTGAGATGTATTAATTACTGCAAAATAAATAAATAAAATTAAGTGATAGCATCATATGTAGTAATACATAATTACATATATAACATAACCAAAAATATATATTGAGAAATTTAGTAACAATATTATCAAAATACTCTTCATTTTATTAATAATTATTTAGTCATCCATAAGAAAGATTATAACCTTTCATAGTATTTCAACATTATTTCTCTTTTCAAATATAAGTCATTTCACTATTATGTATTAATTTAAATATGGTAAAAGAAAAACTCGCAAATTACATTAGCATTAAACTAACACTATCTTTACATCAATTTCTATCATCCTCCCCAATGTAAAACTATATAAAATGGCTTGGATGAGACATTGACATGGGTTTCGTGTCTTTTTGGAAAAGAATTGTGATGAGGCGAAAAGTGTACCGCTTTTCGGGGGTTATTTAAGCCCTAAATCGTATTTATTTGATCAAATATTGCCCTAAATCGTTCCTTTTGGCATTTTAGGTACTTTGGAGAGAAATTCTGGAAAAGGAAGCATTTTGGACATTTTTGGAGCATAAAAGTGAAGAATTCGACAAAGTGCCAAGTTCTGCTGGAATAGTACCCTTGACGGCGTCAAGCTTGGACGTGACGCCGTCAAGCCTTGATAAGCCAGAATGATTTTTGGGAGATTAAAGGGGGACGGCATCAAGAAGGCCATCAAGAAACCCTAATCACGGCGAGGTGACGGCGTCAAGGCTATAACGTGACGCCGTCAGATCTGATTTTCTATATATATTCTCATAATTTTTAGTCATGAGTGTGGAACTTGTGTGGAACTTTTAAGGGAGAAACCCTAGACAAATTTTAGCAGCTTTTTCAAGGTTTTTCACCTTGAGATCTTCCATGTTACATTGAAGATAAGTAATCAATTAATCATTGAATATGTCTATGTGTTGTTTGATTCTATCTTGTTCTTGTCTTTCGTTTAGCATGCTAAGCTAGGTTTTCTTTGTGTTTGCTTAGATCTAATGAAACCCAACTATTGATTATTGATTGAATGGTGTGTTATTGATTGTATTGGATGAATGTTTATCGATGTTAGGCTTAAGAAAACTGGCAGACTTCCGATTGGTAACATGCTTGAACGTCTTAAGAAACATGAACCAAGGTGTACTAAAGTTATTTGATTGTATTTAATGCATGAGCGAATTCTAGTGATCCCATGTTAGGAGCTTCTTAGCCGGCACGACATAGGAGTGAAATAGGAGCTTATAGAGTTGGGGAAGTCTGTACACTCCCCCACGACCGTTATTAAGGAATACAATCCGTCATCCACGCAATCAATACACACTAATCAATCGGTAAAAGATTGTTAGGGAGTAAGGAAATCTAAGTAAACACACTTCTCTCCATATAGTTTTCACAACATTTACTTTCATTTTATTTTATTTTATTTTATTTGCATTAGTAGTTATTTGGGTTAGTTGACTGGCAACTAATTCCGCCCACTCCTTCAAACCCGAGAGTTTTACTTGCTTTGATTAAAATATAAAAATACAAAAAGAATCTTCCCTCACCCCTAGACCTATTAGAGTAGTTTTTCAATCCTAACGACACTATTCCCCTAGAGAACGATCAATCCCCCGGTAGTTGCCACTACACTATACTACATCGGTCAGGTACACTGCCTGGTGGGGATTGCAAGCTTCTCAAGATCACTTGAGAAGTAAAACCTTTTAGCGAGGGTGCAATCTCATGCATCAAAGTTTTTGGCGCCGCTGCCGGGGAATAGTTATTGTTTAGGTTGAATTTTTATTTATTATGTATACTCACTAGATTCCTTTCTAGTGAGATTTTTATTTTATTTTTCTAGGTTTTTCTTTAGTCTATCTATTTTCTTTGTGCTTTTGTTCGTAACCTCTTTGTAACCACTTCATGAGTAATATTGATCATTTGATCCCTGTTATTCGTGTGTTTCACCGTAGGAACTTTCAACTACCCATCCCTGCTCCCATTGTAGAAAACAACAACCTTTCGCCCGACCACCATTTTGGTAACAATTCTGAGATGGATGAATCTGACCACGACACCGACCATGAAAATGGACCTTTTTATTATTCAGACTCCGATCAGGACCTAGGTGATGGTGAGGTTGTTAATGATGTTAGGGAAGAGGAAGAGGCTTATCCTATTAGGTATGTCGACCCTAGAACAAAAATTGAAAAAGACAGCCTCTTTAACATGCAATTCCCTTGTAAGATTGGATTTAGGAGCTTTGACGCTTACCTCAACTCATCTTTGCCCATGAACATAATCTCGCGTGCTGAATACAATAAAATCATGGTAAGAGAGTTTGAATATAACGGAGATAATATTGTTGCTAGGACAAAAACATTGCATGTGTTTGTGGGAAGCTTTGTTTATCTAGTTGACTTTATGGTTATGGATAATCTAGGAGAGTTTATTGATAGTAACTTAACCCAAGTTGTATTCGGGAAGCCCTTCAAAAGGTTAACCAACTTAGATGAAAAACTAATGGAAGGGTTAATTACATTCTCAGATGGGGATGAGGATTTTGTTTATCAAATGCCCCGTGCACACCCTAGGTATAAAAACTTTTCTATTGAGAAATGTAATAGGTTTCCCCCCTATGGTATATTGAGTGAGAGCGATATTAGAAAAGGACTTAAGTACCCCCATGAAAAGAATAAGAGGTACTATTGTGGATGTTTAGAGCTTAATGATGATTATAAGAAAGATGAGGCAACAATTAGGTGGCTCACGCTTGGATACGTGAGCATTAGTGACACTAGATGAGAGCGACTTTGAGTCTAGCTACAAGACTCGTTAATAAAGAAAAGCGCTTTTTGGGAGGCAACCCAAGCTTTGTGTGTTTATTTGTTTGTTTGTTTGATTTTATTTGCTTCCGTATGTATGTTTTATTTTTACTGTTATTGATTCATGCTTCAAACTAAATTGTGAAAATGCTTTATTTTGTTTTTAACTTCGTCTTAACTACATATAAAGGTATTTTGCAAAAGATAGGTGTAAGGGAAATCTAAATCGGTTTATAAGAACAAATAAACATGAATCATAACAATATGAAATTGACATACATATTAGTAATCGTTTGAGTCAAATGCTTGTATCGAGTCATAATGATATTTTGCAGGATTTCCAGGAATTAAGAAATGAGTTTTTCCAGAAATTTTCCGGAAACTTAACATGAAAAATCTGTCAGATCACTTCTGACGGCGTCAGGCACAGTTTTTTGGAATTTTTGAAAGTTTTGTTTTTCTTCCGGAATCATAAAATGCTTTATAAAATCTCTAACTTATAAACTCCAGGAATCTGCAAAATATTCATTCCACAAGCATTATATCCTTATACAGTTTTGTCCCGCCAATGTTATGCAGGTTTTCGTGTTTATTTTCTCAGGTTTAACAGGTTATTTTGGACAAGACGATTTATATTTCGGAAGGGAAGCTTTGAGCGTTCATTCTCTTGGAAGAAGATCTAACCATGTTACCACTTTATCTACCGAGCGAATCAGGGGAGTATTGATTTCATTCTTTACCTTATTTACTTTTACATCTTGTTATTTGAACATTGGGGACAATGTTCATCTTAAGTGTAAGGAGGGGGGGGTAAATTACGATACCTTAGAGAATGCAATTACGCTTGATTTTTGTTTGTTTAATGGTAGATGTGTAATAAAACTGAGAGAAATACCTGTTAGGGCAATTTTAGTGCCAAATTTAAAATTTTTTACAACATTTAGGAGTGAAACTTTGGTCTTAATGAGCGTCTCATGGATAGGAGTTATATGACTAGCAAAAAACCGTACCACTAAAAAATTTTCCACCCCAAATATGTGAGGTTCGCCCCTAGAATTGGTAGGAAAAGCATTTATGCTATGATGTGTGTACCGGTAGCACTTAGATTCTAGAACTTGCGATAGGACCATCCCGAATCCACAAGTGAGACTACATTCGTGTAGTTAGATTTACTACATGATAAGAGGCATTAGGATTAACCCATTGTTTTACACCTGTGTTTTTGTTATAATTACATTGACTTCATTGGTCAAGTAATTCTCCCACACCCTTAGCGTTGTACTCATTTTTAGTACACGATACCCCTAGTACACCCCTCCGAGCCTATCTTTTCGTTTCTAACTTTAAGCATTTTACTTAAAGGAAGAATTTGTTACACCCCACTTAAATGTACACCCAAATCGCCTTAGCCTACCTTGTATGCACTCACCTTTAGTGCATTATTGTGACAACATTTGTTTAAACCCTTAGTTAATTATCTAATTGATTACATGGTTGCTAAGTCGAGTCATATCCTTGTACATATTGTTTTGGGACGATTGGGACTCATGGGTAAAGTACTAGTGTAATGGAGTAATGGGGAAGAACAACATTATTACCCCCATATGTGCTAAATATTTTAAAAGTACTCCAAGTGTTTCGATTATCTTAATTCGAGTCATTAGATTAGTTATTTGTAAAGTATGTAAAAGTTCAAGTGTAAGGGGAGAACCGAGGCCCCTATAATGTATTATTTTGGATGGTAGGGCAAGAGTGTATGCAAAAAAAAAATAAAAAAAAATAAAAAAAAAATAAAATAAAACAAAAAAGAGAGAAAAAGAAGAGCAGAAAAAACATACGGACTACCATCCCGTCTATTTTTATGTTTATTTTATATTTTATTAGTTTTTGATTAGCTTAAGTCGAGTCTAGTCTTGGCTTAGTAACGCCATATTGTACATGTAATTAATCAAGATCTTTAACTCGCCACCAGTAAAATATCCCTTATCCAACAAAACCGTGTTTATCATATCCCTACACCTCATTACAACCCATTTGTAAAGCCCTCTTTCATAGTTTATCTTAGGTGCTTACGCCTAGTGGAGAAGGTTTTCGATCCTTTCCCAAGCCTATGGTAATCTATTTACTATGACAGGTAGTGAGAGATATTGTTCATTTTCATTTATGAGATATAATTCTATGACACCTGAGAGATGTGAGTATATAAACACTACTTGTGAGGTGCTAGTATGTAATCTCCATGCTTATTATGATTGAAGGGGAACGATTATTTGTTGTAATTACTTTTATATTAGTATTAAATGACCCCTAACTTGTATTTTGATTAGAATAAAAGCGCATTTGCTTGAGGACAAGCAAATCTCAAGTGTAAGGGTATTTGATGAGGCGAAAAGTGTACCGCTTTTCGAGGGTCATTTAAGCCCTAAATCGTATTTATTTGATCAAATATTGTCCTAAATCGTTCCTTTTGGCATTTTAGGTACTTTGGAGAGAAATTCTGGAAAAGGAAGCATTTTAAACGTTTTTGGAGCATAAAAGTGAAGAATTCGGCAAAGTGCCAAATTCTGCTGGAATAGTACCCTTGACGGCGTCAAGCTTGGACGTGACGCCGTCAAGCCTTGATAAGCCAGAATGATTTTTGGGAGATTACAGGGGGACGGCGTCAAGAAGGCCATCAAGAAACCCTAATCACGGCGAGGTGACGGCGTCAAGGCTATAACGTGACGCCGTCAGATCTGATTTTCTATATATATTCTCATAATTTTTAGTCATGAGTGTGGAACTTGTGTGGAACTTTTAAGGGATAAACCCTAGACGAATTTTAGCAGCTTTTTCAAGGATTTTCACCTTGAGATCTTCCATTGTTACATTGAAGATAAGTAATCAATTAATCATTCAATATGTCTATGTGTTGTTTGATTCTATCTTGTTCTTGTCTTTCGTTTAACATGCTAGGCTATGTTTTCTTTGTGTTTGCTTAGATCTAATGAAACCTAACTATTGATTATTGATTGAATGGTGTGTTATTGATTGTATTGGATGAATGTTTATCGATGTTAGGCTTAAGAAAGCTGGCAGACTTCCGATTGGTAACATGCTTGAACGTCTTAAGAAACATGAAATAAGGTGTACTAAGGTTATTTGATTGTATTTAATGCATGAGCGAATTCTAGTGATCCCATGTTAGGAGCTTCTTAGCCGGCTCGACATAGGAGTGAAGTAGGAGCTTATAGAGTTGGGGAAGTCCGTACACTCTCCCACGACCGTTATTAAGGAATACAATCCGTCATCCACGCAATCAATACACACTAATCAATCGGTAAAAGATTGTTAGGGAGTAAGGAAATCTAAGTAAACACACTTCTCTCCATATAGTTTTCACAACATTTACTTTCATTTTATTTTATTTTATTTGCATTAGTAGTTATTTGGGTTAGTTGACTATCAACTAATTCCGCCCACTCCTTCAAACCCGAGATTTTTACTTGCTTTGATTAAAATATAAAAATACAAAAAGAATCTTCCATCACCCATAGACCTATTAGAGTAGTTTTTCAATTCTAACGACACTATTCCCCTAGAGAACGATCAATCCCCCGGTACTTGCCACTACACTATACTACATCGGTCAGGTACACTGCCTGGTGGGGATTGCAAGCTTCTCAAGATCCCTTGAGAAGTAAAACCTTTTTGCGAGGGTGCAATCTCACGCATCAAATTGAAATATGACAGCCTGTGTTTGGATGTTCCTTAATGGATTTGAACAAAGGTGAGATTATCCGCTACATCATAGCGGGGAAAGTTTGCTATATTTACAGCCCTTACTTATTGATGACTGATCTACATTCTCAGATGATGACATTGAATGATTTGAGGACGCTGGAAAGCCATGGGAGATGTGTTTTCTTTTTTCAGTTATTCACTATAGCTTGATTAAAAAAAAGGGTAAAAAAATCCAAATTTTCAGATTACGATTTGTTAGCCAACAAATGTTCTTGAAGTTGATGTGTTTATGATAAAACTTTATGGATCTAAGCGTACTCTGTCATTGGTTAAAATGGTTTTACCAAAGCAACGTGATGGTTATTTATGTTATACATATGTTGTCCGAGTGTAACCGATGAATGTTTGAGAATCACTATATCTTGGTGAGGTACCGATATGCTGATGTAGCCATGACGAGTTTTCCTTCTTTTTCTTATCGATTCTATATTTCCATTTCGTCCTATCATACCAACCAAACATTATTAATAACGGTAATGAATCATTTCATTATATCATTTATTTCATTACATCATTTATTCCCTTCATTTGGCATTTCATTTCGTCCTACCAAACGAACCCTAACAGTCTTACCTGCATCATATATGTTTTTACTGAATGTAAACATTTGCATTTCTCTAATAAGAAGTATACCCATTTTTTTATTTATAGAGGGAATTGAATGAATAAAAATGTATCTAAATCAAATAATTAACTTTATATAAATATATATATTTGTAGTTAAATAATATGACCAAAATTTATAATGAATTAAGACTTTTGTTTAGCCTTCATTGGGATCCCATTTTCAATTCTCACACATGTTCTCGAAAAGCTTGAGAACGGCCATGCTTTTGGTATAACCTTTAAGCAACAAAGTTGATGTTACAGTATTTGTAAATTGTAATGAGAATTTCGTTAAACTAAAACAACCAAGAAATACAAAATATGACATCTCCTCTAGTCCACTTCCATTTCATCAACGTCATCTTCACTTTTAATTGCCGGAATGATTCCTAAATGAGAAGTTGTTTTCAGAACAAGCTCTTCAATTTCGCTTTTCATATCAGGTAAAAAATCTTTGTTAGTTAGCTTGATAGGCCTCTTAGTGTTTGGGTTATACACCTTTTGGACTATAAAACCAGGATATTTTTTACGAAGTGGGATCTGGCTTTTTTCAGTAATGAAGTGCATTATACATTTGTGCATAATCGTTTCAGCATGAACCTCGTCCTTGTGAAAACTATAAAACAACTCCCTTGTATCAAATGATTCCATATTTTTACCTATAAAAATTTCACTTGGACGATAAAACCATTGGACATATATCATTATATTCCCATTTTTCATCCCAGTAATGTCCTGTATATAAATGATGAAACTTATGATTAGTTATTATATACATGCTTAGTATAAGTTGCAATAACATACCTTAATTATAACTACCCATGGCTTATTCATTTGTCCATGAGAATCATGCGCCAAAAGCACAGTGACTTTCTACATGTTTAAATACACGAAGAAGAAAACATCAATTAAATTTATGAAATAAATGAGTTATAAAATTACAGTGTTGTTGGTTATTAACGTTTTACAAGAAATCAGTTATAATGATAAAAATAATCAAGAAACTTACAATTTTGTAAGTATGGCCACAGAAGTCGAGTGCATTGTAATGACTCCTCATATTTTCTCCATCTCCGGAAATCCTAAGAACAACTCCAATTGGCTTCGCATTTTTAATACTATTTTTTTGATTAGACAACATGGTGGTCATGTATGTGTGCTAACAAAGTACAAATTTTCACAAGTTATAAAATTAGTAAAAAAAAGAAAAAGAAGAAGAACTTGTTAAAAACATTAATGACGGTCTCTTGAAAATGTTGCATTTATAGTCATTATAATCCACATTTATGTACTACATGTGTTTTGGGTAAGTACATAGAGGATATTAATGCTAATCAACAATACATAAAATTATAAGTTTCGTCCTTGTAATTTCAATTTTTTTTCTCTTCTATTCACTCCGAAATTTTGATCAACACTATGCTTCACTTGACACACGAGTTTGTAACTCTTCCACCCTTTTTTGGTCAATGATGGATTACATGCTAGAAAAATGACAAAAATACATTTGTATTCTTTATGGGTAAATTTTCTCTTTGAGTTTATATTTAAAAAAATAAAAATTGATGAGCACCATAGGTTTGAAGAACGCAAAACTAGATTTAATGAAACACTTTAAACCTTGAGCAGTCATGAAAACAATTTAAATTTGTACACCAAAATTTATACATCGCCGTTGTTAAGAATACAATAAGGCCATATGTTTGAGTAACGTAAATTTCATAACTTAGTAAATTTTGTCAACGTAAACAAAAATTATCGTGACAAGGAAAACTAAAATTAATCATAACCAAACCTAAAACACACAATAAACTCCTAAAACAATTATCGCAATAAAACAATCATTATCATTAGACTTTTGGTCGGGCCGATCTTCGGTCACCACAAACGGCGACCGAACATCAACCATCTATGCCACCACCGTGACGATGCAAATCCACTGCCGTTATCACCTACAACTCTATTGTCGAATTAGTTCTGATATTTTAATTTCTCTAACACAAATACATAGCATGTGTATGTCCTAATTAGATATAAATTCGTAATCTTAAATTCCAATTAGATCTTGAAATATAATACGACTAAATGCAGCTAGATATGAATTTCTCGTTCAACACCGTAGATTTTGTTAGTTCCACGTGATTTGCTTCACCCCCAATCTAATAATAGCTCAAAATTAATTTGCTTTCTCGACCTTTCTCGGACAATCCACCCCCAATTTGTTAAAGTTGGTTATGAGTCAAATTAATACATATGTTTCTTTCTTCCAGACATTTGATTATATAGATTTCAGTTAAATTTAACTTTGTTTATTTAGATCCGATAGCTCAATATGTTAATTCTTAACTACTAGTTCATATTTTTGTTATTGATTCTAACAAGTATTATTTTTTCTCGTGTAAGGATGCATGGAATATGTGTTAGTGATTGAATCTATGGCTCAATGGACTATGGTAGTGTTGGTAATAGGAGGGTGTCGGGTTTTGAGATGATATTGTAATTATGGTGTAGTGTTTGTGTTTTCTTGATGATAAATAAGGATAAATTGAGGTTGTTGAGAGTGTGGATTTGAAGATGAGATTAACTTCTTGAAATTTAAATGTGTCTTTGAAGGTTATTCATTTGTTCTTGAGGTTCTCCTATTTTGATTAAAATTTAAGTTCATAAAAAATTTAATTGAAAATAAAATGAGGGTATATTCGTCATTTCAATTGCCTTTAACCCATAGTTGACAGAATCGGACGGGTGGTATTACAACTCATGTATCAAGTAACGCTCAGTGTAATTAAAGTTTGGGAATTGTAAGGAGTGCAAAACTTGAAAATCACACGGACTGAATTTGTAATTTACAATAAATAATAACTTAATATTATATTATGCAACATAGTAAACGTAGATGTAAATGAAATGTAATGCAATATAATGTAATGTAATAAAATGTAAGATAATAATGTTATTGTGATGTAACACCCCCAATTTTCGTGATACGCAGCGGAATTCAAACTGGGTGTTACTTCATGGCACAACAGTTATGACAATAGAAAACGAACTCTAATTGAGTCGTTTTTAGAAGATTTATCATTCAAATTATATAAATATCAGAGTTTACAAAATGAGGTCCCAGATGGTTCCATGTTTACAATTTACATTAAATGAGTTTTCGAATGATAATAAAACTTATAGCCCTCTCTAATAACCGTGCTTCTCCGTGCCAGCCTCTAACATCATGGACCTGAAATACATGCTTAAATTGTCAACACAAAGGTTGAGTGAAATTAATAGAGTTTGTTAAGTAGTTTGAACACAATATGTTGGTAGTATAAGTTAATTAGACTCATCTCATGGTTGGAAAACAAAACAGTTATTATTATTCACTAAGCTCATGCAACCAAAACGTTAACGGGTACCAATATCAATCGGTGGAGTTACCCCGGTAGGTACTTTGCCGTCATACCTAAGTCTCAAATATTAGTGCATTTGTTTGAACGTACTTGGTCAATACAAATGGGATTCGTCAATCCCAATAGGCCTATTAACAATATTCGCGCTCACTACTAATAGTGATTAAATGATTCATGAT